>CAUYSK010004312.1:0-100923 GCA_963575035.1 Avahi laniger | reverse complement strand
CTTGGGCCAGCTCATAAATGTCCACATCCCATCTCAGCACTGTTAGGTTAGTCTTGCTTTCAGTGGAAGTACAGCATGGGATTCGACTGGGAGCCACCTTCTTTTGGATGGGTGACTCTTTCACCACCAGGATCTCATATTAGGATCCTGCACACTGATCTAATTCCTGTAAGATTCAATGGTAGTCTACATTACAGGCAAAGAAAATAATTACCAATTTTTTCTCTACCTTTAACACTTTTCCTCTCCTTTTCTTTCTTTCCTTTTTTTTTTTTTTTTTTTCCTGAGACAGGGCTTTATGCTGTCACCCAGGCTAGAATGCAGTGGCACCATCACAGCTCACTGAAGTCTCGAACTCCTAGGCTCAAGTGATCCTCCCACCTCAGCCTTCTGAGTAGCTAGGACTACAGGCACGTGCCACTACACCCAGCTAATTTTTAAATTTTGTTTCTAGAGATGGGGATCTTGCTATGTTGCCCAGGCTGGTCTTGAACTTCTGGCCTCAAGTGATCCTCCTGCCTCGGCTTCCCAAAGCTCTGGGATTACGGGCGTCAGCCACCAAGCCCAGCCCCCATTATATTTTTAATTTCTATGAGTGCTTTCAAGTTTCTTAATTGCTTTTTATTATAAAAGCATCTTTATAGTCTTGTTTTATGGATACAATATCTCCTATCTGAATAAATTAATTGCAGTTTTTTTGGTGTTTCATTCCAGTTCCCATATTATCTTTGGATTAATTCTCATCGTTTGATATCCCTTTGTCTTTCATGTTGGAGGCTCTCCTCAAATGTCTGGTGACCCTTGATGGTCAGTTCATATCTACAGCCCTGTGTGCTGGCTGGAAGCTGCGGGTATATATACAGGGTAGCTGCTGACTAGGAGGCTTTATTCAGAGTGGCCACAGGACAGCAGAACAGTAACCAGAGGCCCCTGGGTTTCTCCAGAGAAGTTTCTAATTTTCTACCATTGGGTGGAGGGGAGAGGCGACCATCAGGTGGGCAGCTTCCTTCTTCAAGAAGGGGGCTGGGAATCTACACTTCAGAGCTAACTTTCACTGAATTCTTCTGTTTTCAGCTCTGAGTTTTACCCCCTCCATGCCTGGCCACTGTTTCCCAGTCCAGAGCTCCTCGGATTCAATACACCCTCAGGTTCAATCTCTGGTCCGACAAGCAGAGGGAAGTACGGGTAGTGGTGGCTGGGGCAGGAAAGGGAACCCAGGAGTCCAACCGCCTGGCACACTAGACTCCTATTCCAGCCCTGTGTGCCTTCCCCTGTCCCCACCTTCTGTGGACCCGGTCCTCAGCCTTTGGGGTCCCCTGGGGTGAGTGGCTCAGCTCTCATCAGTTCTCCTCTCTGTAGGTTCTGTTAAGTCAGTGGCCACTCCTCTGTCCATTACCCGTTATGCAGAATTTCTTTTCTAGGCCTTTTGTCAACTGATGTTTCCCTTTCAGGTTTCTGTGCACTACAGATTTACAGTTTTTGTTTTTAATTACTTTGCCATCATTTTAATGTGTTCTCAAAAGGAAGAAAAAAAAACACACACGGTAAATCTGCCACATTCAAGTGGAAGTCTGCTCACCATGTGTGACTGCAGGCAGTCAGCTGCTTTGAGCCTATTCACAACCAGTCACCAAGAAGCTCCAAAGCCAGCTGACTCCCCCATCGTCCTCTCTGCAGGATGGCAAAGCCTCAGTGCCTGACTACTGGGTACCTGCAGCCACAGCTGCTACTTCTGTCGTCTCTTCTCAATTCCTTTGTCTTGGGGTTTTATTTGTGGCTTTTTATTTTGAAATAGTTTAAGACTCACAAGTTATAAAAATAATACAGGGAGTTCCCATACATGCCTCATCCAATGATATCTTCTATAAACATGCAACCTCCTTAGAGCCACAGCTTCCCCACCAGTGCTAACCTCTGAGCTCAATCTGTAATTCTGCCATTGTGAGAATGTTATATAAATGGAATCACACAGTATATGACTTTTTGAGATTGGCTTTTTCACTCAACACAATGTCCTTAAAAGATACATCCAAGTTATTGGGTGTATCAATAATTTATTCCATGGTATGGATTATCAGTTTGTTTATCCACTTACTTATTGAAGAACATATGGGTTGTTTTCAGTTTTTGGCTACTCTAAATAAAGCTGATATGAACAATCACATTCAGGTTGCTGTGTGAACATAAGTTTTCCTATTTTTAGGATAAATACGTAGGAGTTCACCTGCATGGTAGGTATATGTTTAACTTTATAAGAAACTGCCAAACTTTTTTCCAGAGTGGCTGTACCATTTTACATTCCCATCAGCAATCCAGGAGATTTCAATAATTTTTTAAATCTAATAATTTCATTAGAAAATGGCTGCTTTCTAATAAAGAAAGATATCTTTTTATAAATTCTTATATTCTTATGAGGCTGAGTGTAGACGGTAAAAACATACAACAGAACTAATATAGAGGTAACCCTGCTCCAAAGCATATAAGCAGTCACAGAAAGAAGTCCAGATCTGTTCTTTAACATATTCCTTTTCCAAATAAGGGGAAAGTATAATTTGATTTCCTGATATAATCCTTGAAATGTACAATATAATTCTAACATTTAAAAATACCAAGAATAATGAACTAATAAGAACTTCTAAAGTTAACATCAAACACAAATCACCATCCAAATTATTCTAATGGGGAAAAAAGTTTAAAACTTGAGACTATAATCAGCTTTAGAGAAAACAATACAAGAGTTTTTAAGCTTGAAAAATTAAATATATATGCTTCAATTCTTTATTACTATATTTAGATTCCATTACAGAAAATTTTCCCCTAGAAAGTTTGGCTTCCTTAAACAGTGGAAAATACATTTCTATATTGACTGTTGGCCATTAATCTAGTTATTTTAGCTGAAGTACATGTTATTTTTAAACCCAAGAACAAAAAGGCAAGGCTGTCTGTATTCTGAAATCTGTGAAATCTGATAGTAGCAGTAGAGGATGCACTTGTGAATTGAATGGGTCCCCTGTATTTTGGGAGGGCAGTATTTGAGTCAAAGTTCAGTGCAGTGGTATGGCTTGTGAAGAAGAATTGTTAAACAGCCTACAATTTTGAGAGTCATGAGCAGTAATGCACTAATCTGTTTTAACTTAAGTTTGGCACTAAGAATTAAGGTTTAAGATACCAAGTGTATCTTAACAAAGTGAATAGGAAAGATATAAATGGGCCAAGAAGCACTATCTTGCTAAAAAAAAAAAAATAACAAAAACTTAGTATATATATTGACTACCTACTGTCTGGCAAGGAGGATAATTTGCCAAACCAGTTTCTATCAGAATGAGTTTCATTTTCATCCAGAGAAGAGTACGAATAGCTATGGTTACAAAATAAATTCTAGGCTGATGGACTGGCAATATCACTGTTCTACCTGTGCTGAGTTGTGTATGAAGAGGGTTTGGTTCTACTGCAAAAGCTTAGCAGTATTAGAAAATTAGTGGTTAGCCATTCTAAATAAAATGCTGGGGAGCAGGCCCCCTGGAATCTACAGGTACTTTTCATCAGATTTCTAGCTGGTCTATTCATCTCATGCATTTTTCCTGCCTCTGAAGAGTTACAGATCACATTATGAATTATAAATAATTATGAAAAATGAATTATGCAATCTTATGGTTTTAACTTCCTTAACATTTGAACTTTCTCATCGCTGAAAAATTACCAATATGGAACTGTGTATACATTAACTATTTATAATTAATCTATAATTAATAAAGCATAACTTAATTTAATTATGGCTAGCCAAATAAACTGAGCTGACTTTAAATTTATAAGAATTAGTTTCTTTTTAAATTTGCTTTTCCAGTTCTTTACATGACCAAGGACAAATTGTTGATATTTCAGTGATTTGTTCTTCTCAGTTACAAATGTAATTACACCAGATAAGCTTTAAAAGTGATGTAAGAATCTCTAAGTAAATATGGAGCTCCATAACTTGATTCAGGTAATGTATGTATCCTTTAAATTTTATGTATTATTTTATTCTGCACAATCTCATACAAATTAACCCAGCAATGTTACAAACGTTCAAACTAATCAAGGCACATCCTAATGCCATGTGGCAAGAATATCTGTAACAAAGGTTAACTGAGGATACTTCTAGATAGATTTTATTTGTAGAAAATCTTGCTTCCTTCTTCCTTGAATGTTGGCAGCTGCTGTTCCTGGACTAATATTTATCAATACTTGATTACCTCCTCTCCCTTTAGGGAAAGTATTAGTAAGCAAATTTGGCAAAGGGACAGCTGCCTGTGGGCTAACAGATGGTCGCAAGAGTCATGCTGTTCACACCCACCATGAATGTGGAGCACAAGCCAAGGAAAATTAGAAAACTGAGATGTTCTTGCGTGAAGTATTAAGTTAGATCAGAAATACTCAAATACATGTATATAAACACACAAAAATGCTTCCTGTCAGTCAAATATGAATCATGTTTTGGCTCCCAGGGAGTCTGTATTAATCCATCATATTAGCTATCAACTTGTCTTATCTGTAATTTGTAACATGCCATCACAGTAGCACTGGGCCTGCGAGGTATGGGGAATGTGGCATGAAAAATACTTTGGCCTTGAATCCTTGGGCAAATCACATCACTGCCTCTCTGAGCCTCTATGATCTTGTCCTCTCTGAAATGGGAATAATGATCATTTGGAACTCACAAGGGGTATGAGGGGTCAATGAGACAACCTAACATCATGGAGCACTTATGTGCTCTTGAAGCATTTGACACTCAACATACATTGAACCAATTGTAGTACTTGATATTGTAACAGAAAAGCTCTAAAATATTAGTTAACTCTTCAAGGAGATGAACATTCCTGTTTGCACAGACACCTCCAGGAACCCCTGCTACTTCTCTATGTCATGAAAATAAATGGCATCAGCTCTCCTAACTCAGAGTGTCAGTATCAGGATGACGGAGATCGTGAATAAAAAATCTCTAGAGAAGGGTGCAGTACAAAGGAAATTGAGGAGATATTATTATTTGCTTTATTCAGTTGAGAACATTTATTTTACTAATTTTTTTCCCATTTGAGATACATTTTAACATTTATGGAGTGCTACTATGTTTCTTGCTCTAAGATTTTATGCAGATAGTCTCATTTGATCCTAATGTCTTGGTTTTTATTATCCCCATTCTACAGATAAGACACTGAAGCTTTGAGATGTTAAATTTTAAAACCTTGCTGAAGGTCTCAGAGGCAGCAAGAAGTCATCAGGCCCTGGCAGTTTCTCTGTTGACCTTTGCACTTCCCCTCCTCCCTCCCCCCCAGACTCCCACCCTCAACCCGGCCTCAATAGTTCCTTCAAAGGTATGGTGAAATAAAGCGAGATGAAAATGCTTTTATGTCGTCAGAGCACTATTTTAGTGTGAGCAATGATGGGATTCTCTGCAGTATTTTTCTTTTTAGAGGCTTTCTTGTAATCTTACTCCTGATTTTTGGTGAATGTAATTAATCTTCTAATAGCATTACAATACAGACCAATTCTACCTGGGCAAACAAATATTTTGGACTCTCCTCCCCCTTTCTTTCCCTTAAAAAAACGAAAAGGAGAAAGAAAAAGAATCCACAACAACCTGTAGTCCCCACAAGAATTACTAACAGCTAACACTGTCATTTTGTTCCCTTTGCTGAAAGGGTACTAAAACACTACAGATAAAACCACAGCATGTCTTAATCACCCCATCTAAGTCTCACATATTCCTTTTTCTCTCCTGAGGAGGAGCCAAGGTTTAAGGTTGCTGTTAACTTTCTAACCCATGTTTTATACTTTTACACACACATATATTTAGTAATGATTGATACAGAATTTTGCTTTGTGATTGGAAATTACATCTTACTCTCTTTTTCTTCAGTGTTATATTTCTGAGACCTGCCCACCCTGATACAAACTGGCTGGGTTTCTTTCTATTTATAATAACTTCTACATGATATCGCATTGTGATGGTTGGTTTTAGATGTCCATGTGGCTAGTTACAGTTCCTAGTTAGTCAATTAAACAGTAGGTGTTGCTATGAAGGTATTCCATAGATATAGTCAACATCTACAATTAGTTGACCTTAAGTAAAAGGGATTATCCTCAAAAAGCTGGGTGGGAGGGTGCCATCTAATCAGTTGAAAGCTCTTAATTAAGAACAAACTGAAGTTTCCCTGAGGAAGAAGATATTCCACTTAGGGGCTGCAATGCAAGCCAATTTCTTGAAATACATATACATATATATAGATGCACATATATGTACATATATACTGTATATATGTATAGGTGTACATACATACATTTATGCCCGTCATATAAATAGATTGCATTTTTACCCATCTATTCCCAACTGAATGGCATTTTGATGGCTTACAAGCTTCTGCTATTACCAGCTACATGTAAAGGAACTGTATGTACAGATAAGAATTTACCCAGAAATAGAATTGCTGCGACATAAGGTATGTGACAGATTTTCCAATTTTATTAGACATTGCCAAATTTGAACAAAGTGGCTGTGGCAATTTACACTCTCATAACTATTGCATGAAAGTGCTATTTTACCACATCTTCACTAACACTTGGTATTGTCTTACTTTTTGCCTGTATGATATGAGAAAAACAGTACCTTTTTAAAAGTACCATAAACTGTTTCCCTTGACAGGATTAAAAAAGTATTTATGACTGAAAATATCTAAGCAGGGGGAAAGAAACAATGAAAAGCAGTTTCTTGGTTGGTTACAATCTAATGGTTTTATTCTCTGTTCTCATGTCTATCAGTGACTTTTTTCCTTTTAACAACAGGGTAGGAAAGGGCACCGAGAGCCTGGACATTGCCTGCAGGCTGATCTGTGGACTCCACTGGATTTGGGCTGTGGCCACCCTCCCCTACCCCCAGGCACTGTGCTCCAGGCACACTGGCCTGCAGGCTGCTCTCTGAACAGTCCAAACCCATTCCCACCAGGAACTTTTGCACTTGCTCCTCCTCCTGCCTAAAGGCTCTAGTTCTGGATACCCTTCCCACAAACCTCTCCTTCCTCCACTTGAATGAATGGTGATAGTTCCAGTCCTCCTCTCCCTACCTCTCTCTGTTCCGGGTTTCTCTTTCTACAGTGTGCTTATCACTGACTCACATGATATTACCTGTTTACTCTCTGTCTCCTTAGTAGAAACTACATGTAATTAAAGCTAAGGACCTAAATTTAATCATCGCCATACCTCCAGCACCAAGAGCCTGGACCATCCAATGCCTCACAGAAAACTCAGTAGCAGCAGCTTTTGAAATCTGTTATCACATAAGAGATGTCTGTGTTCATGGATGAGCCAGGTGCATGCAGTACTCTCAGCTCCATCAGCTCATATGAACACACCGCTACAGACACAATGGCCCGGTGGGCCAATTAGCCACGAAAATTGAGCATTAGGTAATGGTACCACTACTTGCAACTTCATTAGTTCCAAGTTATAGCTCTAAGTGAGGGTCAGAAAAGCTACAAGGCTTTGCCCTCTACCTACTGAGTCACACCAGGCTTACAAAATCGGAAAATGCCAGGGCTTTCCTTGTGAATTTTGCTTCCCAATCCTATTTTTCCAAATTGTCATTTAAATTACCTTTTAAATACTAGGCATTAATGTGGTCCCTTAAAAAAAATCTTGTTGGTTCATCAACTTGTCAATGGAGAAACAAAATGTGGTATAGCCATACAATGGACTATTATACAGCCATAAAAAGAAATAAAGTACTGATACCCTCTATAACCGGGATGAACCCCATTAGGCTAAGTAAAGAAGCCAGTCACAAAAGACCATATATTGTATGACTCCATTTATATAAAATGTCCAGAAAAGACAAATTTATAGAGACAGAAAATATATTAGTGGTTGGCTGGGGCTGGAAGCAAGAATGAGGAATGACAGCAAGTAGGCATGAAAAGGATCTTTCGGAGGTGACAAAAATGTTATAAAATTGGATTGTAGTGATACATGAACAACTCTATAAATTTACTAAAAAATCGTTGAATTGCACACTTAAAATGGGTAAATTTTATAGTTATATCTCGATAATGCTATTTAGAAAAAAAAAAAACAAACACACACGAACAATGACAACAACAAAAACCTTTGACTCTTCCTGCATTCCAGGCTGCTAAGGATTCAGGGACTCTAAATCCTCAGAGCTATGGAACAGCCACAAAGTTGTGTGTCCTGCTTGTTCCTTGGTCGTTTCTAACAAGGCTGAGCACAAAAGAGCCAGATGTGCTGAGACGCAGGTCATCTCCTATTCTTATAAACACTGGTCCAGGACCAGCTTGGGAAAGTGTTACTGGTCTGCAAGCATCTCTGCCCACATAGCTGTCTGCAGCAATTTCCCTTCCTAGGGTGAAAATCAATTTGACCCATTAGTAGAAAATGATAACCCAGCTATTTTGAGACAGATCTCCTGCTGGATTAGCAGTTGTTTTTCCAGATATAATTGTGGAAGGAGTTTGGCAAATGTTTTTCCAGGCAAAAATCTTTTCTGTGTACTTCTAAAAAGGGAGTTTCCTAGGAAATCTTCAGCCCACAGAGGAAACTCTCCATGAAACATTTATTATGACAAAAAATTGTTTTGCCTTCATTCTTCCTTTCCCTTCTTCACCCACAATCCAGGTTTTGGTTTATACAGAATTATTTCTGCAAAAATTGTCCTTCAGGGTGCAAAGGCCATGCTAGAAAGGAAGCTCTGAGGCCCAAAAAGGCTTTTATTCTATGGCTCCTTCCGAGCAACCCAGCCTGAGTAGGAGAAGCCACAGGGCCAGTGGTCAGCAAAGCACAGAACAGCCCTTGGGCTCAGCCTCTTATAGAATATTCTGAGAGTCCTGGGAGTACCTATTAAATCCTGAGCTCCCTAAGAACCAACCAAGCGATCAGAACCATTGTGACCATCTAGAAAGATATGTACTGCTACCTCTTAAGATATATTACTGGATGCAACCATATTTCCATGACCTTCTATTTCATTGTTTAAAGAGAGAGATTTCTGTGACAGCCTCTGTGTTCCCTATTTCCTGCTCACTTAGGCAGCAAGAATTGTTCTGAAGCTAAAGCACAATTAAGCCAGAAAAAAAAAAAAGGCCCCAACATGTTGTTGTGAATATGAAGGATGTTCTACAACTATGCACACCTTTTGGACAAAATTATCAAGCCTGTTAAGAGAATTCCCAGAGCTATCCCACCCAGTAAATTAGTGTAAAAACCTAGGCTTTTCCATTGTTATTTAAAAAAATGTGGAAGGGGAACCACATACAGGTAATCTGAGTTCATGATCATCTGAGAAAGCAGATTGAAGAAAAAAATAACGATCTGAACCCAGTTCAAGATTAGAAAATTTCATTCCATTTTAAATACTGGACAAAAGTTTTACCTTTGTCTATGAATGGAATTGTTCAAAATCACTTTTCCTTGAAGTTTAAGTGCAGATGCTTACACTGGGCTTAGGATCCAGCAGATGCTATAACTCTATAGAGTTATATATATTTCTTGGCAATGTCAGAGAAGCCTTCGGGGTTGAAAGCATGCGTTCCTAGCCCTGGCAATTAGCAAGCTATCAGACACTGGGACAAGGTCAGGCCCACGCTGGCTTCCATCAGACAGGGGATTTGAGGTCCCTACCCCAGAATGCAAGCAATTTTTAGATGCTGAACTTCAGAGGGAATAATATCTATATAGCTGTAAGTTTGAAGTAGAAACCACTTCTTGAAATTCCAACTATGACAATATCAGTATCCATTTTTGCTTGGTTGATAGAGATACATGTTCTTATTTGAAAGAATAGAAACCCAATCCTTCCAATTCTAAGTTGCAGTACCAGGATGACTACCATGCAACGTAACTTCAGAGTAACATTTTAAAAGTAACATTTAGGGTAATCTTAAAAGTAACATTGCAACCAAAATCTGAAAATGCCCTTCTTTTCTGGTATTTTCTGGTTTGTGTGTATGTGTGTGAGACAACCAAGACAAGTACTAGATAACATGTGAACATGTGTACTCAAGTTTCATCCCACTAACTCTGTCTTTCTCACATTTGGACCTTTGAAACAACATAAAAAAATATACATTTGTGCAACCCCTATTATATATATGCCTATATCGAGTTCGTCCCTAGGCTGAACCCAGGAAACACAAAGATGAACGAGGAAAGAGTTCCAGCCCTTGGAAATGCTTGGTCTAACAAGGAGACAGGTGTGAAAAAATACCAAGGCAATCCACAGTGACGTGGCGAAAATAAGAAATGCAAACATCTTTAATATTACTTGAATATCATTTAAAAATATGTATCTATCACAGATAAAGGGAATACATTAAAGAAAACAGTAATTGATTAGTTACTGGGTTTAAAATAGCTGTCAAAAGATACACACTTTGAAGGCCACAGAAAACACTAGATTGTCTGGTTAAGTGTTCTTGCCTGCTTCTTTATTGTTTTCAAAAGGTGTGTCCTGGAATAAAAAGCGAGCAATGAATTTACAGGAAAGAACATCTCATGCGCTGGGTCTCCTTTGTTTAGAAAGCCCCAAAGCACTTAAAAGGTAACAGGAACTTTACCAGATCAAAGTACACTGACTTCGTATAACAAATGACATTTTTTTTTTAAGTTCACTAATTCTTTCCAAATGGCACTCTTGTAGTAGTATCCAGAATAATTTTAAGTGAGCTTCCTTCAACCAGACCCTGTGAGGCAGGTCATTCTATTCTGTATTAGAATCACAGCCCTTGCCATCTGAGAAATATTGTTCAAAAACTCCAAATAATTTAAAAACAGCTCAAGATCTTATATTTCTCAGATACTAGTAAGGGGAGTCAAAATTTTTAAAACTTTTTTTTTTTTTTGGTCTCTCAGCTACTTCTCTTATATAACCAATTTTCCAAAGACTTCTTACAAATTGTCTTAAAAACTCTTCTTAAATGTAACCTGCACATGTATCAATCTTTTCCTCCTTTCTTCCCATACTAAGAAAGAACAAGGTCCAAAGAACTGAAGTGGCAAAGGCAGGGGAGAGGGAGGGAAAGGGGTAAGGAAATGTCACTTATGACATGGGCAGGCCCAGGCGGAAGGAGACCCTGCAGTGCTAGGACTTTGGCACTGCAGTCCTGGCATAAGCTATAACCTTCAGAGGGCCCAGACCCTCTTTGTCTTTTCTCCAGTGCGGTTCCTGGTGGTGACCACAGTGCTTGGCACAGCTGTGCTGCTCAAGAAAATAGGTGCAGAAAGAATGAATGTCAGTGGTAAGCTTGACACATACATAACAGGTGCTCAAAACACATTAGCTATCTTGGTCCCACTGGCTAAGCAGGAGGTGGTGACTGTAGTCACAACTGTGTGAGCAGCACAGATATTCAGTATTTATTTCACAAATATTTTTGAGTTCTTACTATGCACCAGCACAATGAGGGGTTAAAAAAAAAACCCTCAAGGATTGTACAGCTCATTGAGGGATAGGAAAATGTGTGCCAATAATTTTGACACCATTTTTTTTTATCAAGTATTTATACGGCTCCACCTACGAGTCAGTCACTCTTCTAGATACCAGGATAGCAGTAAACAAAACAGATGAAATCAAGGTTCCTGCGGTGGTTACAGCCTAGTAAACACATGCCGCTATGACTATCATCTAATGCTAATCGAACACCTACGATGTGCCAGACACCGTTCTAAGAGCTTTCATGTATTATCAGGTTTAATCCTCATAGCAACCTTATGAGGTAGCTACTATTATCATCCTTATTTACAGATGAGAAAATGAAAGCACAACATCAAATGGAGACTAGAACATTACCAAGTACATACAAAAACGTGGGATAACACAAAGGATGGCTAGGTTAGCTGAAGAAGTCTTCTCAAAGGACAGGGCAGCTGGACCGAGTCTCTGATAAGAACAATGTTTTGCATGTTTACAGCATGCTTACACATTTAGAAACAAATTGTATTGTCAGATATAGTTGATGTCCTGAATCTCAAGCTGCTCAAAGTATAAAAGGAAGCCCATGCTATGATAAAATACACCATTTGGTCAATTAATCATCAAAGTTTTATTAAAGAAAAACCCATCATCACACTGAAGTATCACTGTGATTTTCCTGATTTGTCACTTGAGGTCTTCTGGCCAAAAATGGATTGGTCTATTAACTAAGTCTCCAGCATGTGTATCTTACAGACATATGGAGGTGACAGGCTTCTGTTCCCTGTACTCTCTCCCCTACCCTATAGGCAGGGGCTTCCTTCCTCCTAACTCTGGGGCCGCTCTGCTCTTAGGGTGGCTGGTGGTCGGATTTGTCATCTGAGACCTATTCCACCCCCTATGCCAATCTTCTGTATGTTTATTCTAGGCCATGTGTTTTAATCATCTGAACTTTACCCCCCTACTTTTGACAGGTTGTTATTACTGCTTTTGTACCTTTCAAGGACACGGCTGCACCTTGAAGGGGATCAGCTGCTTAGAACATCAGGAATGATTTTTAAAAGAGCTTTAAAAACTGGAATTTGAGTGTTTTTAATTTTGTTCAGTTAATTTTTCATTGCATTTGTAGTCTCAGGTTGCTAAATGTTAAAAATGTACTCCTGTATGTAAAAATTAAGACTAAAAACAGTTAAGATTTAAAATCAGGTAAAAAGGTTAATTTGCAAAACAAATGGCAAATGTTAGCTTAGTTTTTAAAACTTTTTACCCATTAAAATGGAATATATATATATTTCTGCTTCTTTTAGGTTAAACATTATAAAAGTAATTCATTCACATAAAAAATGTAAGCACTCCAGAAGGTAGAGTGTAAGTGATAAGTCCAAGTTCTCCTCCTGTTCTAGAGTTAACTAGAGCTCCCCTTTGATATTGTTAGTGAAGGGATTGCTATTATTTAGGAACTGTTTAACCTTCAAAATACCACAAAAATAAAAACACTTTAAGCAACAAACCTGAGGGCATCTTCGCCTATCTGCTGTTCTCTCTAAAGCACACATAGCTCTATGAGGCTGTGAATGATCAATTAGATCTCTGAGCAGGGCTCACTTATTTTGCTTCCTGGGTTAAGAACATATTCTGGTAATATTTTTCTTTTATTTTTAAAAGAGAGAGAACCTAGTCACATTTTATCTCACTTACATGTGCCTCACCTTTATCCACAAAGACTTTAGGCAGCTGTTACACCAGGACACAGTCATTACAATCATGATAAACCACAAAGACTCAAGGTCAGGAAAACATAAGTAGAAGTATAAAATCAAGGCTGAGGAAAATAAGAACAGAAGTATACAGGTGTGAAAGGTCACGGAGCTGTAATTACTCAGCATACAGCCACAAGTTCTAAGTTTTGGGGGGAAAGTATGCCCAATCATAGCAGATAAGAATTCTCAGGTGTTTTAGCCAATGTCCATATTCTATATGTTATAGGTATACATGCCATACCACTGCAATACACACACCTTCTGTGGGTTATAAAAAAGGAAATGGTTTTAAAAGAGCTACCTAATTGAATAGGGCACAGGTGTGTGCATCTGTAGTCCCAGCTACTCAGGAGGTTGAGGCGGGATGATCGCCTGAGCCTGGGAGTTCAAGGCCAGCTTGGGCAACGAAGATAATGTGACCCAGACTCAAAAATAAATTAACGAATACCTACTTCATTGGTGGGAGTTCAGGGAAAGGAGCACTTTCCAAACTGCAGATTACAGCAAAACTGGGTGCATGTTTTCTGGAGGGCATTTTGCAATGTGGAACAAATATTCTTTAAAAGGTACCTGCCCTTTGGCCCAAAGCTCCCTTATGGGAATTTGGCTTAAGGAAAACATCACGAGTCTGTGCAAAGCTTTACCTGCAACGATGTTCACTGCAGTGCTGTAACAGCAGAGTACTGGCAATGATCTATGCCCAACAACAGGACTGGATCAATAAATTATGATGAAGAATGGAGTTCTGTGGAGTCATCAAACTGATAAATCACAGAGTCCTGACACGGGAGTACGTACCAAAAAACATCAGAAAGAGTAACAATAAGAGGTAGCATTACCTCTGGGTTGTGGGATTCTGGGTGACTTATCCTCAGTGTAAATTTTCATATAAACTTTGGAAATACTCTAGTATCAGAGAAAAATAGTTTCAAAAAGCTGCCAAGATTAAATATATACACAGACAAATGCATATGAATGATTGTGAGAGATAATGAAAAGTATAATTCTGGGGACTTGTTCTAACACATGTACAATTACAATCTAACTGGGGAGAAGACTCAAATTAAAAATAACATTTCCTTTAGCAAGTACTAGTCTTAGAAATTCACTTTAAAATTAGCCTATTGTACTTTTATGTAACTTTTCAAGAATAAGTTACATAAAAAGAAAAGGAAAGGTACTTTCATTAATATTCAATTAACAAAATTCAATTAACCATAACTGTGCACTCTCCCCAAGCAATCCAGTTCGTTTGAATAAGCTCATCTATGCCCTCAACATCTCTTACATAATAAAATCCTTATATGTTCAGCTATGATAGCTTTAGAGTCTAAAAACCTATGTTTTATTGTAGTAAATACCACAAGTGTGTGGCCTTTCTCAGACCCATGTACCCTAGGTCCTCTGTCTTCTGACATTAAGTATCCCCCATGGGGCTCCTACTCAGGCTGCAACCATCCTTCAGAAATAGATCACCAGCAGGCCTGAAACAAACAGTTTTGTTTTGTTTTTAATTTAGAAATTTTATCTGCACATACCCATGAGAACGGCAAAAATTAAAAGAATGGAAAATATCAACTGCTGGCAAGGATGTAGAGCAACTATGACTCTCTTGTGCTAGTAGTGGGAATGGAAACTGGTATAACCACTTTGGAAAATTGCTCGGTGGTTTCTACTATAGCTAAATACTTGAATTCCTAACACCTAGTAAATCTGCTCCTGTGCATGTACCCAGGAGAAATGAGGGTCTATGCCCATCAGACTTGTACTAGAATGTTCTTCAAGCACTATTCATAATATCCTGAAGTAGTTTAAAAATAATCCAAATGCTTGCGAAGAATAAATTGTGATATATACATTCACACAGCAGAATATCACAGAGACAAGAAAGAAGTAACTACAATTACTCCCAATAACACAGAAGTATCTGACAAACACATTGAGTAAAAGCAGACAAAATAAGCCAAACTAATGAATGCCATTAGATATCAGCAGAGTGGCTACCATCAGAGAGGGTGCTGTGACTGGGGAGTTCAGGGAGTGCTCATGGTCTGCTTGTTGAGCTAATGCTAGCTACACAGGTGTGTTCAGTTTGTGACAATTTAGTGAGCTAGCTACGTACACTTAAGCACACCATTCTCTATGTATACTGCAGTTCAATAAAAAGTTTTGAAAATAAATTAAAAATATATTTACATGTGTCAACAGAAAAAAATTGATGTTTGTGTAGCTTTTATAATAATTTTTTTTTTTGGAGACAGGATCTCACTCTGTTGCCCAGGTTGGAGTGCAGTGGTGTGATCATAGCTCACTGTAGTCTCGAACTTCTGGGCTCAAGCAATCCTTCTGCCTCAGCCTCCCCAATAGCTGGGATTATAGATGTGCACCACCACACTTGGCTAATTTTCAAAAAATCTTTTATACAGACAGGGGTCTTGTTACATCACCCAGCCTGGTCTTGAACTCCTATCCTTAAGTGTTCCTCTGGCCTCAGCCTCCCCCAAGTGCTAGGATTACAGGTGTGAGCCACCATGCCCAGCCAGCTTTAATAATAATTTATAATAATTTTTACTTTTAAACTGCAGAATAAATAGCTGTGTGGAATGCTAAAGGAAGCAAAAATTCAATTTGGTGTAATTCCATACTCATTAGGTTTCCCTTGCGGGTCTGTACAAGGCAAGAATTAATGTCCAATACCAAAATAATGACATGAATGTAAACCCAAAAGCTACATGAAACTTGTGAATGGTGTCATCTGACCAACTGGTCCCACCCTCCAGGCTTCATAATAAAGGCTGCTGCATAGCCGTGCTATCATAGTTCTAAAACCTCTTTCCAATTAAGAAAAAATGTTTATGACCAAAAAAAATCTATCATTTGACTTTATATTTTTATTTTATCAGACAAAAAGCTAATGTATTGTTCACTTTAATATTCGATACCTGGCAACCCTTTCTGCTGCTACCTGGCACTGATTCTTACTGTCCCCTTGTTTAGTCACCCTGGAGCCAAGAGCAAGTTGTCTAGGTTTTTGCAAATCGCATTTTATCTTCAGCACATCTGAAGAGAGTGGTGTTAAGGGAAAAGATTAATATCGAATAGATAGCTATAGCAACAAACATACCTTAGAGAGGGTTCTTAAGAAGGCATTTTGAGGCCAGGCACGGTGGTTCATGCCTGTAATCCTAGCACTCTGGGAGGCCGAGGCGGGCAGATCGTTTGAGCTCAGGAGTTCAAGACCAGCCTGAGCAAGAGCGAGATCCCGTCTCTACTAAAAATAGAAACAAATTGGCCAAACAACTAAAAATAGAAAAATTTAGCCAGGCATGGTGGTGCGTGTCTGTAGTCCCAGCTACTTGGGAGGCTGAGGCAGGAGGATCCCTTGAGCCCAGGAGTTTGAGGTTACTGTGAGCTAGGCTGACGCCACGGCACTCTAGCCTGGGCAAGAGTCTCCAAAAAAAAAAAAAAAAAAAGGCATTTCGAGGCATCAATCAGGCAGGGACTTTCACTTACACATCCCCCATTAAATCCAAGAAAATTAAAAACCATTAAACAAACCCTAGTACATATGCCAAGATTGCTTACTCTACCCAATTAAAGAACAAAAGTGTCTCACTTTCTTATTAAAAGGTTTGAAACATGCCAGTCAGTGATGATGAATTAACGGAATGATAGAAAATTTCGGTGACATCTTAGATCATGAAAATTATGAAAACATATTTGGTCTGTGCATTTTTTGGTTATTAGAAACTATACGACTATATAGAGACTGGTGTGGTAAATGGGATGTGGAACCTGTCACTCAGACTCTAGGCCTTAGTTCTTCACTCTAAAAATGGTTAAAAAGCAAACGAAATCCATATCCACCTTGAGGGCTGATACGTACTTAACAAAATGCTCTATGGAAAGTTTCAAGGTAAGGAGGGGGAACCTAGGTGCTTCATAAATTAATTAAATGTCTATTCATTTAACAAATATGCATGTCTACTATGTGCCAGAAGCTGTTCTAACTGCTTAGGATACAGCGAAACAAAGCTTGTTGCCTTGGTTTGAGCTCACATTCTAGTTGTGGTGGGAAGAGAGAGAGAAAGAAAAATAAATATATTACATAGTATATCCTAAGGTAGTAAGTGATATGAGGGGGAAGGTAAAGTAACCTAAGGTGGGGTTGTAAGATGGAGTTGTCCACAATTTTAAAGAGTGTTGCAGGCCTCTTTGGGGTGACCTTCAAAGACTTCTGTCATTTTCCCACTGCACTCATTGCTTAGCAAGATTCATGTAGGTAGGACATCCTTGGATGACACCACACCCATCCTTCCTCAACCCTTAAGTCTTTAACAGTTCTAGGAAGGTGGTGGCTACTCTTAATTAAGGGTTGTTGTTGTTTTTTTTAACTTTACTTCTTCCCCTACCGCTAGAGCATGTACTCACCCGAAAACCATTCGAAATCACAATCAAGCTTTTGAGAGCAAATTATAGGCATACTATAGACCAAAGTGTGGGGAGGGGGAGGGATCTTTGGCTGAACTCTAATTAGCAACAGTAACATTACTTGACATTTTGAGGCTTGTTATCAGGCTATTTGTTCATGAAGTGGTAAAATACACATCCTCCTGGGAGTTAGCATGGATCTCCAGTAATCTCTTGTCTAAGTATGTATTTTAGATAACTCAGCAAATGTGCAAATAGTATATATTTAAGGATATTTGATACTGCATACAAAGGATCACACTACTTTATGATTTTCTCTTTTCTCTAAAGAATTTATGCCTTTATTTCAAAGTCAGAGAAATTTGAGTATTTAAAAAAAACTAAAACCTAGCAAGTCATAAAATCTCATTTGCAGGTGGCTTTTGTAAACACACCTGGTCAGGTTGTGTTTCTGTGAGTAAAATATTATAGACTGCTAGGTAACATAAAGGATATATCTTTTTAAAATAACTTGATTCACTAACATTGCCAGATTTTTGCCATATTAACTTTAAATTGTTTTCAGCTTTGACCAATGAGGGGAGGGGGGTGACAAAGAGAAGAATGCAACCGGGAGGTGGTGAAAGGCTTTTCAGGCTTCCATTCAGAACTGGGAATATAAAATTTCACTATGCATTTCCACCACAGTCAAAGCATGGGCTAGTGGCTTTCACTTCATCTTATAGATTATATAAACTTGGTGCTGTAAATTCTTTTTCCTTTTTTTTGAGACACAGTCTCGCTCTGTTGCCCAGGCTAGAGTGCTATAGCATCAGCCTAGCACACAGCAACCTCAAACTCCTATAGGCTCAAGTGATCCTCCTGCCTCAGCCTCCCAAGCAGCTGGGACTACAGGGGCAAGCCACCAAGCCCAGCTAATTTTTTCTATTTTTAGTTGCCTGGCTAATTTTTCTCTGTTTTCAGTAGAGATGGGGTCTCATTCTTGCTCAGGCTGGTTTCAAACTTCTGACCTCAAGCTATTCTCCTACCTCGGCCTCCCAGAGTGCTAGGATTACAGGTGTGAGCCATCACACCTGACCAGGTGCTGTAAATTCTTATCCCACTACCTTGACATAAAAAAGTGATCCTAAAACATTAACAAGGAAATTGTCATTAAAATCAACCAACAAACATTTAGTGAGCTTTTAGTATGCTTTCAGACACCCAGGAATGGAAAACAAGGTTCAGGACTCTGATCTTCAGTGTCTTGCAACCTTTTAAAAACTGAAAATGATTTACACTGCTTTATGTATAACCCAAATGATGAAATCCACATTTTTTTCCTCCTGCTCCAGTTCCTTGGGTAATATGACATGTCCAAGTGGTTGGCATTTGCGGCACTGTAATTTGCTTGAGTCAGCCCCTGACTTTGGTCAACACTAAAGTCAGGAAGAAGTGGGAGAAAGAGCAAAGAGAAGACTTTACTCTAAGCATCTGACTGCTTGACTCAAGTTGTTATCCCATCTCAGATTGGGAAGACAAATATGCCCATGTTCTTGGAAGCAGGGTGGAAGGAACTTCTGTGTTCCTGTGTTTTTGTATCTCAACAGATACTTAAACTCCGCTTCAAAATGGCAATGATCTGCATTCCTCAATTACAGTTTTTCCTTAACTGACAGTCATCAGAATAGCTACCAAGAGTCTAGTAGTGAGAATGTTTTATTTACATATTTTGTCAGTACCCCACACCTTCTGCCCCACCATCTTCAGGATTATTTAAATAGTAACAATCTCAATACAAATGTAAGACTTTAACATTCAAATTCCTGAAATCTCTAAAAATTGTCCTCTATTAAGGGAACATATGAGTAAGGAATAGTTTCCAGTTACAGTTGCTGAGTCTGAAAATGCTGTGTTAACTGTGTCCACTGTATCTTCCTACATAGTATAATTCATAGGTTACAGTATACACTTGGTGTATTAAGATGAAGGGAATTGATAATCTTTTTTTTTTGACACAGAGTCTCACTGTGTTGCCCGGGCTAGAGTGCCATGGCATCAGTCTAGCTCACAGCAACCTCAAACTCCTGGGCTCAAGCGATCCTACTGCCTCAGCCTCCCGAGTAGCTGGGACTACAGGCATGCGCCACCATGCCCGACTAATTTTTTCCATATATTTTTAGTTGTCCAATTAATTTCTTTCTAATTTTAGTAGAGACGGGGTCTCGCTCTTGCTCAGGCTGGTTTCGAACTCCTGAGCTGAAACAATCCACCCGCCTCGGCCTCCCAGAGAGCTAGGATTACAGGCGTGAGCCACCGCGCCCGGCCGGAATTGATAATCTTTTGGACTTCCAGGGATTATGAAAACATATCCATGCTCTTTTGTTATTCTCTACCAATAAAAGTCAATAAACTCCTCTGATTTCAGGAACTGAGATCTTGCAAACCCAGAAACTAAATTGTAGGGTTAAAAAAAACTATAAAAACGACCAAACGGTGGGCCTTAAACAAGGCTACGAATGAATTTAGAAAACTTTAAAGTTTCAAGGGGTTCAGTGACCCTAAGCTGAATTCAAACAAAAGTTGTTTTGTATTCTATTAATAGCAGATGATTAAACACATATCTTATTTCAACTGGAATTCATTTATAAGTACTTAAACTTACTAAACTGGCCACTAATCCTAAATCTATGTCTGTTTCTGGAAAAATTCTCTCCTAATACATGCAAAGTTAAGAGACTGGCCATCAACGCATTCCTTAAGGTTAGGTCCATTTTACTAAAATCTCGGGTGCTCTTTCACTCCAGTAACCTCACAAAATAACCGATGTATACAAGCCAAGTTCAACTTAAAGTGGTGCGAGGAAACGTCTGGGGTGGGGGGCTGTTTCAAGCCTTCCCGAGAGCAGACCGGCCGTCACCCCAGGACTCCCGGGGCCGAGCGCGCCCCCACCGCGGCTCCGCCAAGCGCTCGGCTGGCCCGGCCCTGTCTAATTACAGGGGAGTTTCCCCCCCTACATTCCTGGGCGCTTTATTTGCTCGGAGGAAACTCGAGCTTGTCTCTGGTCTCCGAGGGCTTAAGCCAGGCAGCCAGGGCAGCGCGGCCACCGATTCCGATAAGTTGGGAGGAGGACGCGGGCCCCACCGACGGCGGGACCCTGTTTCTCCGCCCCCCGCGCGTAGGCCAGGGAAGATGCGGCCGGTCGGGCGGGGAGGAGGAAGGGGAGGACCTTCCTGCCTCAAGACCCTTCCTCGCCTCAAGGTGAACGACCCCGACCTTCCCGCGGCGAGGACCGCGAGCCGCCGCGGGGCTCCCCTCTCCGGCTTACCCTGTAGGTGGTCTCCGTGAGCCGGCTCACCTCCTCCGGCCCCCGCGACATGGCTGCGGCCGCCGGGCGGGCGGGCGCGGCGGGGCCTCGTGGCTGCCCGACTCTCGGCGGCGGGAGCGCCTGGGCGCGGCTGAGGGGCCCTGGAGTGGAGGGTCGGCCGCCGTCGGCCCGAGAGTGCCAGCGCGCGCCTCCGCCGCAGAAACGTCAAAACTTGCGGCGCTGCTGCCGCGGTCTGAGAGACGCTAAGGAGAAGCGGCCCGACGCGGCGGGACGAGCGGGGCGGGCCCGGAGGACCCACCTGAGGCAGATGGGCGGGAGGGTGGGCGGGGCGGCCCCACCTGAGGCGGCCTGGTGGGCGGGGCCTGGTGGGCGGGGCGGCTCCTGAGGAGCGGCCGGGGGCGGGGCGCGGCGGATGGGCGGGGCGGATGCGGGACGAGTCGCAGTGGGCGGGGTCACCCACCTGAGGCGGACAGGGCGGGGCGGACACTGAGCGCCCTCTCGCGGCCCTCCCAAAGTTCCCCAAGAGGCCAAGACCCGCGGCGTTTAGGCCTCTGCGGTTCTAGAGCCCTCCTGTGCCCCGCATTCTGCTGATCCCAAAGGCCCTGAAGCCCATGCCCTCCGTGGTGGCTCCCCCCAAGCCCTGCCTTTTGGGGCCGTGAGAAGGGGGACCCACATTCCCCAGTTGCATTGATTTCCTGATTGACCCCTCTCCACTCACCCCCTCGCAGACCCCAAAGGTCTAAGGGACCCCAGCGCATGGACTCTCACAGGTGGAGGAAGGGGGCTGCCACTTGCAGTTTTGGAAGCTCCTGATATATCAAAAAATTAATACATGCCAAGATCTGGTTACTGAAATGGCAGTACATTTTTAAACTTTACATTATGAACGACCTTTAACTCAATGCAATGTAACTGTGCTGTCCACAAGCTCCTTCTAGGATTTAGAAAACCCTGGTGAGCTGAGGTGTTGGGGAAATGTCTCTTCCTTTTGTCACTCAGAGTCTGTGAGGGTGTGTGGCCTCTGGGGCCCACCTGTTTTGTCTCCACAACACCCACAGCCCTGCCCACGGTTCAGGCAGCTACCTTCTCTGGGCCTCTTTGAGATCGTGACCCAGACCCTGAGGGTCCAGAACAGCTTTATCCCATGGGGAACCTCCGCTTAGCTTCTAAGACCTCCACCCAACAAGAGTGAGAGGTCTTATTCTGATTTTTAAAAACTTCCATCTGGGTGCAGTTGCATCTTTTATGAGCTGTTAGAATATGACACTTCTGAACTGCTCCTGTGATAAAGTTCACTAGGAAATGCACACAAAGAAGGCACTGTGTGGCCCAGATGGGAATACCAAGAGTGTGAGATGCCGCTGGACTTAGAACAGAAGCAGCCACTTGAACTCTGGGGCAGTCTTATCGGGTTTTGCAAGCCATAAAACATATCATGCTTGGGAACCAAGCATGGTAGTTGGAGGAAATAACACATTGGCTCCAGGTTTCAGACAATGGAAGCAGCTGCCTCCTTCCTTAACAGACTTACAGTATTTGACTCAAAAGATTTGGCAACTAGGTTTTATTTGCCCTATGTGAGATGCATTTATGACTTTATTATGACCATTGTATTAGGCTCTTCAAGTATGTGTTGGTTTTTATTTCAACTTGAAAATCTCTGCCTTGACTTTGCAGATTTCCTTTTGTCTTAGAACTTCTCTCTGTGCTTTCTGATGAATGAGGTCATTTCACCCTCTGCTGCCAGGCAGTCATCCGAGGAGCTGCAAAGAGAGCAGAGGCTTAACCTTTAACACTTCACAGCTCGGTGTGTGCGTGGTTTAGAGCCAGAAAAGACAGAGACTAACAAACCGCTATAAAACCAGCAAATATCTCAGATAGCCCAATTCAATTGCTGAGATTGGAGTTTCATCATGGGACCAGGCTCATACTTGCATGCAAATCTTCAAACATTTGGTCATATTTAACTCTACTTTATGGGAATAATGTCCTGGTTATGACCGTTCTGCTCCTTTAGAAGTCTTTGAGAATGGTTAGCTCTTGGTCTGCACTGACATTAATATTACAGTCTCCAGCTCATTGCTTGACACATAGATGTCAGGAAGGTCTTTACTGAACAAAAGAACAAGTGAGTATCGATGATCTACTCTGTGCCAGGCACTCTGCTGGGGGCTGGGGGTGTGCAGAATTAACTGGGCTTGAACCATTCCTTTAATACTGCACAGAAGGTAGAATTTAAGGGAGATCACAACGAAAGCTATAAGAGAGGTACAGTCAGTCATGTCATAGGTAAAAAAGGTGGGCGTGAATCCAAAATGCCATTTGTATTAGACTCCTCAAGTATGTTTGTTGGTTGCATGTAAACTTGGAAATCCACAGACTTAGTTATTCTGAGACTTCCTGATGCTCAGAGTGAAGGAAAGTGAATCAATAGAAAGGAATGACTGAGGAGAAGGTGAGAGCAGCCCTTGTTTTGCTCAACAGCTCTTTGCTTGCTGAGAAAGCCCTGCAGCAGCTCTCCAACAGCTCAGAACTCTGCTGAAGAAGAGCTGGTCTGGCCTTTCTGTAAATCAGTACAACACCTCCCCAGGGGCAGGCAACCAAGGTCTCTTCTTTTAGCTCCTGCTTCAGTGTAAATAGAGATGGTCCTGACTTACAATGGTTCAACTCATGATATTTCAACTTTACAATGGTATGCATTTAGTAGCAATTGTACTTTAGATTTTAAATTTCGATCTTTTCCTGGGCTAGCCACATGCGGTATGATGCTCTCTTGCAATGCGGGGCAGCATCAGCCAGCTGCAGCTCTTGGTCAGCCACGCAAGGGTTAAACAACCAAACTCTACAGTGTACCGTGTTGCCAGATGATTTTGCCCAAGTGTAGGCTAAGATAAATGTTCTGAGCACATTTATGGTAGGCTAGGCTAAGCTAAGATGTTTGACAGGTTAGGTATATTACATGCATTTTTGACTTAATGATATTTTCATCTTAGAATGGGTTTATTGGGACATAACCCCATCATAAATCACAGAGCATCTATAATCAAAAATACTGTTTATGTTAACAAAGTTTGTAAGCTGTAATTGCAGGTGACAACATCAATAGGATTTTGAAAGCCACGATCAAAACAAGCTCTTCTTTTGGAGGTTATCTCTTCTTCTGAAGTTACTGTGTAGCCTGCCGATGGGTTCTGTGGCCTGGTGGGTTCTCTAGGGGTGTCCATGAGAAGTCCACTGTGTTTTGTGCCAAAAGAGGTTTCTGCTGATAACAGTAGTTTTGGGCAAATTCCCATAGAAAATACCAGGAGACAGGATGAAGCTTTAAGTTTTCTTATTCTGAAAAAGCAAATGTGAATTGAAAACTCATTTATGTTTCTATAACTTTTCTTCCAATCCAGACAGCATTAACTTCTCCAACAAGCCAACCTTATTTCTGCTGTAGAGTTTTCCACTAGCTGTTCCCTCTGCCTAGAATATTCTCCTCCTTGGCCTCACAGCTCTTTGCTGTCATTTGGATTTCAGCCTACGTGTAGCCTCAGAGAGGCCTTCCCTGGCCACTCAGACTGAAGCAGTGGTTCAGGCCCTTTCTATCACAGCATTCTATTTTAATTCTAATGTGCTTAGCACTAGTTATGGTAGGCTGAATCATGGCTCCCCAAAGATGTCTAAGTCGTAATCCTCAGAACCTGAGAATGTTACCTTACATGGCAAAAGGAGCTCTGCAAATGTGATCTACTAATATTAATAGTTAAGATTTTGAGAAGGGGAGATTATCCCAGATTATCTGGGTAGGCCTGATCCCAAATGTCCTTATAAAAAGGATACAGGAAGAGCCATAGGTGATGTGCTAACAGAAGCAGAGACTGGAGTGATGCATTTTGACGAAGGAGGAAGAGGCTGCAAGCCAAGGAACACAGGGAGCCTTTGGAAGCTGAAAAAGGCAAGGACATGGATTCTCCCCACAGAGCCTCCAGAAGGAACCATCCCTGCTGACGCCTCGATTTCAGCCCTGTAAGACTCACCTTGGACTTCTGACCCAGAACTGGAAGAGAATAAATGTGTGCTGCTTTGAGCCATGAAGTTCAGTAATAATTTGTTACAGCCACCATGGTAAACTGATGACTAGCAAATCTTTTTTCTTGTTCATTTCTTTACAGTTTCTCTCTCCCACTCCCATCCCACTATTAGATTGCAAACCCTGTGAGGACAGGGATGATTTCTGTCTAGTTCATTGCAGGTTGCTTAATACCTAGCACATAGTAGGTGCTCAAGAACTATTAAGAGAATGAATTTATGAGGTAGTTAAGATCTCTTCATTTCATAAGGAATAACTCCAGCAGGGATTTGTTCTTCCCAGCATTTGAAAAAGCAATAGCATAGACCACTGCAAAACAGATTGTGAGTCTAAAGTCCTTGAAGGGAATGTATAGATTATCAAAATATCAAGAGGTAAAAAAGCATCGGCATAAGCAGGTTTTAAGAAAAATCTGTAAACTTTCCAGAATAGTATGTTGCAGGGTAAACACCTAGTGAGTATTATATGAATATACTGAAAATGTTAGTCCTCAAAAAAAAAAGGAAAATACTTATCAAATTTACAAAAATACTAAATGATGGGTTTAAACTATGCACATATGAATGTAATGGCTTATTAAGCTCTGTAATATAAAGCCTTCTAGGAATAAGAGTTAAATGAAAAATGTATTACTATAATACAAATGTTGTATAGCCATGAAACAGTCAACAGATTCCACAAGATACTTGAAAATTAATCTTGTTACTTCATTGCTATTTGAACCACTTCTGCTTTTCAACTTTTTTCTGTTTTGGAAAGCTCAAATCTGAATCCATCTTTTCTGTTGCTCATGAATTATTTACAAGTACTCTGAAAATGCGATTTTGTTTATTTGTAGAACTGACATTTCATCTAGCAACACTTTAATAGTTGTGTCTTGTGTCAATGAACATTTAAGTTTGTGATGGTGAAATCAGAGCCAGAGATGTTGAAAGAGCTCTCACTAATAAAGGATAGTTTAGCTGGATATAGAAATCCTACCTCTCTGTTACATTTTTTACATCTCAAACCTTATGTGCTGCATTCTGGATAATTTCTTCAGAATCATCCTCCAAATCACAAATTCCTTTTTATTGTCAAATAATATTCCATTGTATGGATATACCAATTTTCTTTATCTATCCATCCACCGATGGATATTTGGGTTGTTTCTACTTTTTGGCTGTTAGGAATAATACTGCTGTAAACACTTGTGTGTAAGTTTGTGTGTGGATATATGTTTCCATTTTTCTTGGGTATATGCCCAGGGGTATATTTGTGAGGTCATATGGTCATTCTATCTTTAACATTTTTAGGAATTGCCAAACAGTTTTTCATCATTTTCTGTTTCTTGGAAGAGTTTATGAAGAATCAATATTTCTTTCCTTTAAATGTTTGATAGAATTCACTGGTGAAAGCATTTGGGTCTAAGATTTGCTTTGTGAGAAGTTTTAAAATTGCTAATTCAATCTTTTCACTTGTAGGTCTTTCAATTTCTTTTTTGCAATTTTATTTCCCTATGGCTTTTATTCCTTTATCTCTTTAATCATTTAAAATATTGTTTTATAGTCTCTATGAGCTAGTTCTATGTGTTCTTTTGTTTTATTTTGTTTGGTTTTATTGTTTTTATTCTCATTCAGCCATGGTTGTGTCTGCTGTCATGTCAGATCATTTCTTTATTTGCTTTGGTAATTTTTAAATTATGAGATCATCTTCATTTTGTCCATAAGAATCCCATATACCTTGGCTTGTAAAGTATTCCTCTAGAAAAGTTTTGCATTTGTTCCTGCCAGCTACTCCAAGAAGTTCACCACCAGATATTATAAAATTCAGACTTTGCGCTTGCCCCATGTCACAGGCTTGGTGGGTTAATTTCTCTTAGAATATTGTTTTCTCTACTCAAAACCCCGATTAAATCAAGCTCTGCTGTCCTCCCCCAGGCCAATAAGTATTTTCTAGTGCTCCTTTTCTATACAGTCTTCTGAAAGTCCCACCTTGTGAAGAAGTCTTAGCGTCATTGTCCATCTTGCACAGGCCACCAGTCCTTATACAGGTGAAACATATAACCTTTGAGACACCTGAACGTTGGGTCCATTTCTAGCTCCAGTTCTCCCATCCCACCCCAGGAGTTCCCATATCATCTGTTCGTGTGCTTGGCTTCCTTCCCTTTGTATTTTTGTTTTCTGGGATGTCTCCTTTTTTTCTTGAAAACTGAACTATGTATTAAAACATTTTGTTACATTTTATCCACAATTTTAAATATTTGTCACTGGAGGAATTACAGATCGTACAGGTCTGCAAGAAACCTGAAAGGGCCTTTATAGTTTCCATCTGAGACTGTATGGAGGGATAAGGCCTGGACCAGGTGGCCAAGGGTCATGTTACAGGGCATCTCTATCAGGGTGTAGTATCAGACAAGGCATTTTTCACTTCTTGGTCTTGGTTTTTTCACCTCTGAAATAGGGTAGTTGGTCTTCAAGTTACTTTGAGTTCTAAAATTCTGTTTTGTTTTTTTTTAACTTCTGTCCACAGGTCTGATTCTGAAATCTCTTTTTTCTCTAGGTGCAGGTTGTTAGAAGAGGCTATTTGCCCATGGCCAAGATAACCCAAACATTCTTTACTTTTCCAAGGGCAGAGAGGGAGAGACACTGGTCTGTTGCCCTGAAAACTCCTGAGGGATTTGGCCTCGTGTGGAAATGGCCTGGCCAGATTTGTGGAAGTTGATCTGCCTGGCCTATCTTTATTTACCTTGTCTTGATTTTTTTTTCCCATGGGAAAACATCAGCATAGAGAGTTCTAAACTTGCCTTTCCTAAGCAAATTTGTTTTCTGTATCGACCAAACTCCAAATATCGACCACTTCTGCAAATTTCTTCTTAGTAGGACTTAAATCCTTGCACGATGTGCCTGGTATTTTTCCTTGATCAACAAATGCAGTACATTCTGGAACAATTTTACCTTCAGTTGGGGCTTTTTCTGAGAGGGAAGACTTGGGAAAAGATGCTCCGGAGAACTTTTACAGAGGTCTATCATGCCAGATAAATAATTCTCACTTCTTTCCAGACTGCTGCTGTCACCACAGTGAAGCCAGAAGGAAAACACCTGGATTGACAAGCAGTTCCTCAAAGTGAACAGCAGGGGATGCCAAAGCGATGGAATATAATGGAATATTCTTTTCCACAAGGACCATTTCTCTTTTAACACTTTCTCTTTCAGGGAGAGCAACATTTGGTGACACAAGGATGCCCTTGATGCCCCTTTTTTGTCTGCATCCCACCTTATCACACACCTGTGGTGGTTGTATTCCTGTGCCTGCTGCCCCCTGACCACACGAGCCCCTTTAACACTGGGCCCTGGCGTTGAGAGCAAATCTGTTTCCAGGACAGCTCAGCCCTTCTGTAACCTTTCACTCTCTCCATCATCGTGCTCAGCTCAGACCTTGAATTTCCACGGATCTATGAGTGCAATAAATGTGGAGAGAATGCAACTGTTTTGCTTAAAGGGGATGTCTTAGCCCCACCGATCTTGAAATTCAGCATAAAACAAAAAATTTCCATTAGGTAAATGCATACAATTATAAATAATTTAGCAAAACCTTGAGCTAGTAATTTATATGTTTCCTTAAAAATGTCCCCAACATATCGACATTGACCGGGAAGTGCAAGAATGCTTAAGAATCAATGGAAACTCTGCTGAGCATGAAAGGTAGACTTCCCCAATTAAGCCCATTGTAATGTCCCATCAGTATCTGATCACTATAAAAATTTTAGCATGCATTTGGCCATAATTTCAGGAAATAACATTATGGGCTCAGAAATAGGAGTCACAAATTCATGATGGAAGGAGCTTTACTATTTTAGTACTAATTGCTAAGATGCACTCACCACCTGAAAGGACATATTCTATGCATCAGTTGTTTATTTAGAGATCTTTAAAATCTGTAGATGCTAGGGCTTTGGCAAGGCAATGAGCAGGCATATAAGGGCAGATACTCAATCCCTTTTGTCTACTATAGAGACTGGGGAGCTAAAACTGTGATTTTTCTGGTCTTCTTGCAGTTAGGAAAAGCAAAATAGACATATTCTGGCCAGAGACAAAGTAAAGATCTGCTAAGAGAGTGAAAAAGTGAAATATTTGGAGTTCAAGTAGCCTTTTCTTTGGCCTCCTAATAACTTCTTTTTATTTTTTTTTTCCCCAGAGATAGGGTCTTGCTCTGTGGCATAGGCTGGTCCCAGTGACTTCCTGGAAAGCAGATGTGATGTCTATGCAAGAAGCAGCTGCCGTCTTGCAAGCCTGGAGAAACTAGCAAGCCTGAATGTTACCAAGCTGAGATTGGTGGAGTAGTGAGGCAGAGCCTGGAACTCCCACAGCATCCGTGAATGCCGACTTTTTGTTTTTTGCTGCTCATGCATTCCTACGTGACGTATATTGTTCTTAAAACTTGGGATGATTTGATATTGTGTTGAATTCAACATATGCAAACATAATGAATCATCAAATGAAAAAATCCAAATGGTGAGAAAAGACTTCTTGAAACTTTTCATACATTTACATTTTTTCATTTTTGGGACCACCATATTTTGGAGATAATACAAAAGACTGTGGACTGACAAATTCAAGGAGGATTATGGAGACCAAAGTGGGGAATGTTATTAAAATTAGGACTGACCTGAAAAATCCCCTATTGTCTGTGAATTTATAGCCTGAGGCCACTTTCCAAAAGCACTTTCATTTCTGTTTAATCAAAGAGCATCATTTTATACCCACTTTCCAAGAAATAAATTTCAGAATCATTTTTCAAAGTTAGCAAAATATGAACCTTGTGAAGAGAAATCATCTACGTTGCCTTGGAGTCAGTCATTGTTCCTGCAAGACTTCCCCCAAAACAACAACAACGACAATATCCTCAGAAGTCTGTGGATAGTATTCACGCGTTATCCTTAGTTGAAATGATGACGTATCTCTGGACTCGTAATTGAGTTAATAATTCTTGGCTCATTTCTCCTATAGCAGCAGCTTTCTTCTGAACACAAACAGAGATGAGATTTTGGCTGTTTACCCATGACACAAAATGTCATTTAGAGTGTAGGCTTTGCAACATTTGGATATTTGACACTGAACAGGCAAGGTATTTGGGTGTCTGCATTTTCCCCTGCTCTGACTGAGCGAGCTGTTTGCTTATCGAGTAGACTTCTGAGTCTAGATTCAATGCAATGGATTCTCCTCCTTGCAGGCACAGGAGCTGGGACCAAGGAGCAGCATTTTTGCCTTGAATTGTTTCCAGGCCGGTGTGAGTTTGATATTGGCTGCCACGAGAAACCAACTTCCCCATCCGGAGCAGCCCTGCGCTGCTGGGCCTGTCCTGATTGTGACTTGGAGACAGAGGACTCCTGCTGCCATTGGAGTGGGATAGGGCGCGAAGATGTAGTGGGAAAATAGTAGGTCTGGTGAATTCAGTTCCTATCTTCAGGGAGAACATCCCCTGTGACTTGGAGCAAGTTGCATGTGTCCCCAGGCCTTTGTGTCCTATTTAACAGGAGTGGGGGTGGGTAGTACTCCAGATGAACCCTGAGGGGGAGGCGAGAGGCCATGTTTTTCCTGGGGCCTTTCTCCAGAGATGTGGCTGCTGCCCCAGGCCACCAGATGCGTCTCCAGGATTCTTGGGAAAGAGAAGCAGAAGCCTAAGCCAGGCGGGCAATCACCCTTGCTCCTGGGGCACTGGCCAGGAGGAGGCCCCAGGGTGACAGGGCTGCCTGAGTGGTGGCTGAAGGAAGGTCACTGGTCTTGCAGCCGCTGCCCCTCCCTCCCCTTGCAGGCTGCCTTTGATCCCACTGTCAACAGAGATTGCAGTGCACGTGGGGATGTGCTGGCCTGCTCTGTCACCCCACCTCCAGACCGGCTGGTCAAGTCACATGGAATTCCCACACCCCTCACAGGTTGTGCAACTACTGCACAGATGCATTTCAAGTTTAATTAATGTTTTTTATGGAATGAACCTTCTCGATTTATTTTTGTTGGGCCATCCGGCTACCTGGAACAATCAGATGATGGAGAAGGGCACAGATGGACCAGGTGGCCAGGGAAGGCTGTAAGGAACTGCCCCGGGGCCACCAGTGGCTCCCGGGCCACATCGTTTGAGGAGGGCTGCTTTGGAGGAAGCCCCAGGACGTGCTTCTGGAATTTGGGCCCACACTTAGAGATCTCATGAACCCAATAGGTTCTTTTTTTTTTTTTTTTTTGAGACAGAGTCTCACTATGTTGCCCGGGCTAGAGTGCCGTGGCATCAGCTTAGCTCACAGCAACCTCAAACTCCTGGGCTCAAGCGATCCTACTGCCTCAGCCTCCCAAGTAGCTGGGACTACAGACATGCGCCACCATGCCCGACTAATTTTTTCCATATATTTTTAGTTGTCCAATTAATTTCTTTCTAATTTTAGTAGAGACGGGGTCTCGCTCTTGCTCAGGCTGGTCTCGAACTCCTGAGCTCAAACAATCCGCCCGCCTGGGCCTCCCAGAGAGCTAGGATTACAGGCGTGAGCCACCGCGCCCGGCCCAATAGGTTCTTTACAACCTGGCTCTGCCCACCTCTCCCATGGAACTCCCCTCCCAGCTCTGTCTTTTGAAATCATTGCTCCTGGCCTGATTTTGCAGCCTCTGCTACCAGACAGTAAGCAAACCTTCCTGCCGTTTTCTTGCTGTGAGTCCTTGGCAAGACACTGCTCTGTGTTGAGCCTTTTCTCCCTGTAATTTGCAAAGTGGGAACGAGATACTGTGAGTTTTACTCACGTGGTATTGACGGAGGCTGCTGCTAGGTGCTGAGTGAGGGTCAGGGGGTCTGAGATGCCCCTTCCTCGGCAGGCTTCGTGTCTGCAGCCACATCTCTGTAGGGTTTCACCCCAGCTTAGTTCTGTAGCGACTGGGTCACTCCTAGAGCTACATTTTTGTCTGTCCAGGTGGATCAAGGCATGACTCACCTTGACAGCAACTCACCCTTGAGTCACATCCATCAGGAAGCCCAGGATGATGTGACATCATCAGCAAATACAGCCAGTCATAGATATGGGGGCAGCTCTGTTTGCCTTGGAGATAAACGCCACCACCCGGGCTGGACTGTGCCGGCTGGGTGAAGGACACCTGGCCCATGGGTGTTAACTTGGTACAATGACGTGTCTGTGAAGGCACCAGGGGACTCTGGGGTGGGAAACTGCCCAGAGATCGTCCTGTGACTCTGCTACAGTCATTGTGAGGGGGAAGGTATGTCCTTGGCTCTTGCAGGGAAAGGATGCCCAGACAGGCTAGTTTGCCGCTCTGAAGTTGCAAGAGAGACCTCGTCTCCCAGGTCTCTGCCTTTCAAAGTCCAACCAGAGAATCCCCTGATACTCTGCCTCCCGCCCATTTATGTCTCAGTTCAAGGAGGGTAGACCCTGGTGGGAGGACTGGCTGCTCAGCTCAGGGGCTGCTCCCACCCTAGCTGTGCACCTGTTTCCGTCACCATAGAGAACTTAAACCAATCTTCTCTCCTGTGTAAGCCCAACAGTCCCCATTGGGACTGGATTTTGCCATTTTCTTCAGGGTCATGGAATCCTTGGTTATACAACGAAGGAGGATATGGGATTTCCTTTCGGGGTGATGAAAATGTTTGGAACTAGTCAGAACACACGACATTGGGAATATACTAGATTTCACTGAATCGTACATTTTAAAATGGTTACTTTTATATTATGTGAATTTCACCTCAATTTCAAAAACAAACAAACAAAGAAAAAAGAACAAGGCAGGACTGCATACCAGCAAGGGTCCCTTTCTGTGGGCAGCAGGGTAGGAGCTTGTCAGCTATATGCAGTGACCAAGCTGGGGGGCCCGAGCCTTGTAGACATGGGCTGCCATGGGACAGGCCTGGCCCAGCATGCAGGATGCAGCAACAGAGCCACTCAAGTGCCAGCTCCCTATGATCTGAGCCAAGGAGCAACCCAGGGGCCTGTCCCTGTGCTGCTGCTACTGTGTCACAGGTGTGCAGTGGGGCAGGCGGTACTCACGTGCCTAGGAGGGTGGGCCTTTGGTGCAGCCCGGCCCTGGGCTCTGGCCCAGCCCAACCACCCCGACTGGTGCAGTAGGTGCCCCCTCATCCCTCCGGGGCCAGGCTGGTGAGCCCTACTGAAGCCTCAGGCAGATGGAAAGACCAGGCTTGCAGATCTAACTTGGTCTAAAAATGTGATATTTTCTTCATTGTGAATTTTTTTGGCATCAATTTTGATTTTTAAAAAATATTGCAGTAAGACCTCTGGATTACTGAGGCGGTGCTTCCTTAAACTATATGCTGAGTCAACTGCTCCCTGGCTGAACTTGTCCAGTCCTGTTTGTCCTGAGCATGTTCCAGTTGCGGTGAGTGCATCTGAGAATTGTGGATGGACAGATGATTGCCCCAGGAAGCAGCCCTGGAGTCCCACCCTGCCCTGCAGGGCCTGCTTTGCTCTACAGTTTGCATAACTTGGAGTCTCTTAAACCTGCCTGTGCCCCAGCTGCAGCCTGGGACCTGGGCCCGCTGGGTGGGTGCCAGGCTGCGCTGTCCGCTGCGTCCACTAGATGGTGCGCTGGCTGCACAGGGGAAGGGGATGCACCTCCCTGGGGGATCCCAGCTTAGGGGAGTCACTTGCCAGTGTGGAGAGCACCTATAGCACCTGTTCAGTGGATCCCCACCACAAACCCATTGCATAGATGAGGAGACTGAGGCACGGAGAGGTGAAGTGATTTACCTGTTAGCCTTGAGTACCTGATTGATATTGGTTGTGGGTTCTGGCATCATGTTCAAGGTACCTGGACTGCCCTCCTTCCTGGATCAGTTGCCCTTGATCTGTTTTACAGGTGCCTCTGAGAGCCTGGCAAAGGCTATAGGACCCCTCCTTGGAAAAATTTTAAAACCAATTTCGTGGGCTTCAAGAACACCAAAGCAATAGATTAAGAACTTCTGTCCTGTGTGTTTGCAGTGTCCACATGTAATTTGGGGTTTACATTTAACTCCTAACGTTCTGTTCCAAATGTGAATTTAACAATGTAATTTATTCATTCACTCAAAAAATATTTATGGAGCACATACTACGTGCTAGGCACTGTTGTAGGTGCTGGAGATACTTGCCTAGAAGGTGAGAAGGAGCTCACTTTCTAGAGGGGGACAGCAAGTGATAAAAATGGACAAATTGCAGTGGTCATTAGAGCTGTCCCTAAATATTCCCAGTTCTCCCCCTTCTGGGTACATGGTAGGACTTTACTTCCCAGTTCTCTTGTGGTTGGCTGAAACTATGACCAGTGAATTGTGTGGAGTGGCTATGTGTTACTTCAGGTCAGAACATTTCATTGTTGGTGTGTGGCCCTCCAGAACTTTCCCTCTGCTTCCCGATATGGAAACTGAAAACATTTCAGATGGAGCCTGTTTAATCAGCCTAGGTCCCTGAGATACATAACATGAATGAGAAATAAATAGGTTTTTTTTTAAAGTCATTGAGATGTTGGGGGTGTTTGTTACCACAGCATAACCTGGCCTATTCTGACTGATACAATAATAAGTAAGTAAATCATATAATTATATATTAATAGATTGCTATAAAGAGATTATATCAATGGAGAAAATAAAAAGTTGAACAGAGATAAGTGGCTTTAGAAGGGCAGGGGAGGGGTGGACAGAGGAGAGGGAAAATGGAAATTTAAACAGGTGATGAAGATAGGCTTCGTTGAGAAAGTGATATTCGAAAAGGAAGCAAGCCATGCAGGTATCCAGGGCAAAGTTTCCCAGGCAGGGGAACAGCCAGGGCAAAAGTGGGAGGTGTATCTGATATGGTCAAAGAACAAGAAAAGGGGTGATGTGACCAGCAAAGTGAAGGGAGCCTTGTGGCCACAGAAGGACTTTGCCATGTTCTCTGAGTGAACTGGGGTGCCATTGCAGGGATTTGCGCCCAAATATGACATGGTATAATTTACATTTTCAAAGGATCACTCTGGCGTCTGGATTGAGACCAGAGAGTGTGTGGAGACAGGGGCAAGATGGAAGCGGGGAAGCCTGCCAAGAGGCCCCTGCATATTCCAGGTGGCATCTCTCCATGGCCCACACTGGTGGTGGCAACAGGGGTGGGGAAAAGTGGCAGATGGGGGGATCCTGGATATATTTTGAAGATGGAAGCAAGAGTTTTCTTGATAAATCAGATGAAGGATGGGAGAGATTTATGGCTTTTGGCCTCACGTAGGATGGAGTTGCCATCAACACAAGGTTCGGGGTAGGGGGAGTTGCAGACAGAGCAGGTTTTAGGGGGAAGATTGGGAGTTGGTTTCAGTCGTGTTGAGTTAGACCCCACATGGAGACGTATGGGTGGCTGTTGAATATGAGTCTGGAGTTGGGAGAATATAAATTTGGGAGTCATTGAAGGAAAGATGGTATTGACAATTTAACGTCTTAAAACACGGTTCTCTATGGCCAGAACAGAGAGTTAAACTCATACATGGAAGCTAAAAAATGTTGATCTTACAGAAGTAAAAGGTAGAACAGAGGATACTAGAGTCAGGGAAGAGGTAGGGGAAGAGAGGGAGAGGGAGAGATTTGTTAAAGGATACAGAAGCACAGCTAGGTAGGAGAAATAAGTTCTAGCGTTCTATGCCACTGTAGGGTGACTATATTTTAAATAGCTAGAAGGAGAATATTGAATGTTCCCAACATAAAGAAATGATACATGTTTGAGATGATGGATATGCTAATCGCTCTGATCTAATCATTATACCTTATATGTATCAAAACATCACTATGCACTCCATGAATTTGCACAATTATTATTTGTCAATTAAGAAAAATGTTTAAAAGACTGAGATTTAAAAAGATAAAATATAATTTAAAAAACCACTACTTCTTTATAAAGAGAAACTTTTAAGTGCAGCATTATATGCAGGATGGTTTCTAAGAACGATCTGGGAACCTTTTGGTATTTTTGATGGTGTCAGGGAAACTCTTCTGTTCCCTTTGCATTAGGAATGTCAAGGACATTGTCCATTATGTCATGCAATGGTCCCTCTGTCCTGAGTAAGAATTTTGTTTTTTCACTAAGTCCTAGTAAAATTTCTTCTTCCTTTTTCCTGAAAATGAAAATCATGAAAAGATTGTGTGTCTCTTTTCTCTTCTGCTGCCAGAGAACTCAGGGCAAATTTAAAACTCAATTATTATATATTAACCCCTCGGGTCTGCAAAGTTGGCGTATTTGATTTTGCTTTCCCTCACTTTGACTTCCTACTCTTAACTTCCAGTTTTGTAGTTTTGTAATTTTTATTTTATCATATGTGTTCTCACTATAAGTCGTCTCAAATCGATCTGAAATGAAGTGGAGTCTAAAATAAATAAACGTAATTGAATAAAGTTGCTTTTTAATAACAACACAACTCATTTATAAGTAAAAAGATACCGAAAATTTGTCTCTAAAGTAATTTTCTATGTGCAGACTCTTATATTCAGGCTGACTTTCATTATAAAATTGAAAATGTGTTCCTCAAGGAAAAAGAATTCCAGTCGCAAAAGGTTATAAACATTACGCTTTAAAATTGCAGCATCTACGTAAACTCACATATTTCAAAGGAAATAAGGATGCTGTTGTAAGATATTGAGAATAATACACAAAATAAGTCACAAAATACAAATGCAAAATAGCTAGAATTGTTTTTATGTCTTGGTGAAATGACTGCAAGTTTGCAGGACGAAGAATTCAAGTTTTGCTAACAGGACACATTGCTCTTTCAGTCTCCACGGCTCGTCTTTTCCTGGAACCCACGAAAGCAGGGATTCTCAGAACTCAGACGCACTCATGGGCTTTCACTTTGCCATCTCCCTATAAGCCCCTGTTTTATAAGTCCGTCAATATTGGTCTTTCAGATAAGCTTCTTTTTTAAGCTTAAGTTTATTTACAGAGAAAACAGTTTAAATAATATATGGTATGTGTGAATTCATGGGTTTGCTATTTTCCTAGCAAAATCAATTTGTAAGTGTTAAAAACAGTATAGGGTGTTACCCTAAAACGGTCTCTTTCACCCCGTGTTACCCATAGAGCATTGGGTGGGGGTGGGAGGTGGGGGCTGGGAGCTCTGTCCTGGGGGGTAACTCTGCAAGGCATCAGTGAGATTGACACGTCTTCGAATAGCAGAGAGAGGAAGACTCCCCCCAGTTGAAGAGAAAATGAGATGACGTGGCAATACTTTTGCAGCAACACACACAAGGAAGTCTTGTAGAATGATTGATGAGTAGGGATCTTAAGAAAGATCTTCAAGAAGTCAGCCTGGGGTGAGGACACCTTGCTGTAATGTGGTCACAGGAGCAGAGAGCTCACCTGCAGTTCTTACTTGCTAAGGTGCTGACCTATTTTGGCTGGCTGTGGACATGGCAGGGAAAGGTCTGTTTCCATTGTCAATTTCAACTGGTTCTTAGAGCGATGGTTCTCTACTGCAGGCCCTAGACCTGCAGTATCGGTATCACCTGTGAACTTGTTAGAAATGCACTTTTTTGGGCCCCATCCCACACGTACGGTCCTCCAGAGATTCTGATGGATGCTAAAGTTTGGGAACCATTTTTTCTAGAGGAAGCCCTGTTGTTGTACAGTAAACAGAGGGCTGACAGCAAGACCTGGGTTCTAGCCACGGGTCTGTAGGCAATTAGCTGTGGCCTCGGGCAAATGCCAAATTGCTGTCATCTGGAACGTGGGAAAGGCCTGAACCACAGCGGAGATTCCCATATGAGAATCACCCGGGCAGCTTTTCCAGTTCTGATGCTGCTACACCGGAGTCCCTACTCAATGATTCTATTACATTCTAGAATAGGCCGGAATGAGTCTCTGCTGGGAACAATCAGAAAAGTGGTTGCCTGGTGGGAAGGGGGAGGATCAACTGCAAAAGTGCACGAGAGGACTTTCTGGGCTGATGGTGATGCTCTGTCTTGCTGGGAATATTGGTTACATAGGTGTGTGCATTTGTCAGAATTTATTGAATTCTGTAAGATTTCTGTAAGATTTATTGTAAGATTTGTGCATTTTATTATATGCATATTTTACCTAAAAAAGACTACAAATAAATATTAGAGTCTAGTTAATAATATGTGTGCCGAAGTGTTTAGGGATGAAATGTACTGATTTTGCAACACTTTGAAATGCTTCTTGGATGGATAGAGGGATGGATAGTTGAATAAACAGGTGATAAAGTGAGTATAGTCAAATGTTAATTGCGGAAACCGGGTTGCTGTGTCTATGGGTGTTCATTGCAAAATTCTTTCGATTTTTTATTTTTAAAAATTTTTTATAATAAAATGTTGAGGGGAAATTCTGATGCTGGGATCCTATACCCACATCTGTTAATGGGATCTTTCTTAAATTAAAAATTCTACCATTGGAGGGAGATATATTTCTTTCTCAAGGGTAACATTTTGTTTTGTGTGTTTTTGAGACAGGGTCTCGCTCTGTTGCCCAGGCTAGAGTGCAGTGGTGTCATCACAGCTCACCGCAGCCTCAAACTTCTGGACTGCAGCAATCCTCCCACCTCAGCCTCCTGAGTAGCTAGGACTATAGGTGCAAGACACCAGGACTGGCTAATTTTCCTATTTTTTGTAGAGACAGGGTCTTGCTTTTGCTCAGGCGGGTCTCGAACTCCCTCCCAAAGTGCTAGGATTAACAGGCATGAGCCAAGGGTAACAATTTTTAAACCATTCACATGCAGGTATTCTTCAGAGAATGACACGTTGAGAGATTGTTGGTTTTTTACCCCTGATGATGACCTTACTGGGCTAGAACCTCTTCACAGGTCCCAATAATGGGGAAGACCTGGGTTCTGCACCTGGGCTTTGTTGTGGCTACTGTTGCTATTCAGCTACAGGCAGGGGGCACTGGCTGTGAGGTCGCACGTGTTCTCCTGGTGTGAGTCTCAGGCTCACCTCTAGAAAACGTCTACATGCCTCAGCCAGACATGACCACCAGGGGGAGCAGTCACCCCACGGGTGCCTAGAGCGCTGCTCTTCAAACCCACAGCTTGCAGTGATTATGTGTCCTTTGGAGGGTCATCCACCTCACCTGACCCTTCCCCAGCTCTTCTGATAGCACCACTAACCCTGCAGCCAGCGAACTCAGCCTCTTCTAGGAGACCCCCCCACCTCCCACCTCCAGCTGGCCCCTCAGGACCCCACGTCCCCTGGTACCCTCTGGTGCAGTGACTTCTTGTCTCCAGAACCTGATATCCTCCCTGTTTTCTGTGGTTGCTCTAAGACATGTCCCTTCCTTTCTCCTTCAAAACCCAGCTCTGTCACTTGCTGTCCCTCTTGGTGACGGTCATCTGCTGGTCTTCTGGTTGTGCCTCTTCCTTCCTGGAGATTTTGGCTCCTGGTCTGCTGTTTTTTCCATCCTCCTGAGGACTGCATCACCCCTGTGGCTGGGCCATTCTTGGTACCTGGACAGCCACACCTCTGGGGAGCTTTTCCAACGCTGCAACGCAGCCACCCTTCCTGTGGTGGCACCTGGGACCCTGCCACCATCTGGACAGGAGACCTCACTTCACTTGTTCTAGCACTTTCTGCCTGGCCTCATCTCTTCATGGAGCTACCACTTCCTGTTGTCACTGATTTCCTTACCAGTGGTTCACTATTGGAATCAACACCCTTGTCTCCCTCTCCTAATGTTGTCCCCCCAGCGTGGGTGACACAACCTGGCCAGCTCTTTTGCATCGCGGGGGAGGAACACGTCCTCGCTGAACTTTCGCTTTCAGTGCGCCGTCACAGACCCTGAATGGGCCGCCTGGGCGCCGGCTGCTGCTCTTCCCCCACTCTCTGCAACGATTTCACACCTCTCTCTCCCCAAACCTCCTGTGCCTCCCCCCACTTCTACTCAGGTCTCTTGACTTCATAGAGGTGTCAGAAACCGTAAGAGTAAACTCTCTCCTCTTCCTGCCGCCCACTCACGGTGTCGCTCTCCAATCCCGCTGTCACCTGTGAGATCTGTCCTGCTCTTTATGAAGCAGCCTCCCCACGCAAGCTCTGGGTCCCTCTTCCTTCTGACTTGCCCAAGCTTCTCCTGTCAACGGGGAGCGCTCGCTGGAGGGCAGAGGATTGGCTTTTCAGTTGGGGACCCAAATGTCATTTTGTTTTCTGTCAAGAGGAGTTTTACTAATTGCCACCCAGCAGGGAGCCTGGCGAGGGCTGGAGTCTGGGGGCTTCACTATTGGAGCATTGAAGACCCCTCGTCTTTGGTCTGCACATATCGTCCTCGGGGTGACAAGCTAGAGGTGACCTCATACATGTCACAGCACCTCGAGCTCCCCCAGCCATGTCCTCATCCGGCACCCCCCATCCAGTCATTACCTAGGGACACCCCCACACAGGTCCCCCACACATAAGAGCATGTTGGAGGACGCTCATCTCAACATCATTTGGGACCACGAGGGGGTGGCTTTTCAAGGCCCAGAGTCCCCAGATAGCAGGCTGCGACTGTCAGGTCTGGACATGGCCTGATCCCTGTTGCGTGGGGTCCTTGTGGTCTGCACCAACGAGTGTCCCCGGAACAGCAGTGTGCTGGAGAAGCAGTGACGCCCTCCCCACTCCCCAGATCCCAGTTTGTAGACTGCCGCTGACTCTGTGATGTGAATACTGCCACGGTGGCTGACTCCAAGCCACCAACACGGTGCCAGGGACTGTGGGGCTGGGAAGAGGTGCACACAGCTGGCTCTTGGGGGCCCAGTGGGCCACCTGCCCATGACCTGCTGATGGTGGCAGGAGGGGACTAGCCAGCAGGAAGAGTGAGGGGTGGGCTGTGCCTTTCAGCAGCAGAGGAGCCAGTGGCTGTTTGAGGCAGAGGGACTCTCATTGACTCCAGACCTGAGGAAAATGCTTAAAGAGAAAGCTGTGTTCTCAGTCCCTCTCGAGGAAAGTTGTTTTCTCTACTTTTATGCAGAAATCCACCCGGACATGACATTCTCATTAGACTGCAGTTTAAACAGGACAGACTTCAGTTTGCGGGTGAGAACTTGAGTTTTCATAGCCATGGGACAAATATCAGACCTTTTCACAGAATGAATTCGAACTTTGGAAAATTGCTGTCATTTGTATACAAATGAAGCTCACATGGTTTTCTCTGCAGAATCTTCTAGTTAAAGAAGAGGGCAAAAGTCTAATCTCCAAATAGGAATTCCCTGTTTCTTGCAGGTGAATTAATTGCCTTCTGCCTTGTACTATTTACAGAATACTGATGATAAGCTGAAGGGAAGGAGAAAAAAAAAAAATCTCTTAAAAAGGAGGAATTTTTAGTTACAGAAAGGAAACCAGGCCTGTTAAGTGAGACAAGATGTGATTTGGCCTTAAAATGGAGCAGACGCAGATGATAAGTGGTTGTCTTGTGCCGAGGCTGGGCAAGTAGCCTTGAGTTGCCAAAGACCACTGGGTGTGCACGAAATGGGTCCTTCTAGACCTCTGGCTTTCTCAGTTTATTGCCCAACACGCCTTTACATTGGGAAACACATTCTGTGCCTTGCCAGGATTCTGTGGGATTCCAATAGAGTTAGAAAGCCAAAATGGGTGATTTTCTTTAAACTGAAATTTAAAAATGTTTCCCATGGCTCATGTACAAAGTGGATCATTGAATAATAATTACTTTTTTGAGCTATGATTGTGCCACTGCACTCCAGTCTGGGTGACAGAGCAGAGACCCTTTTTTGCCACATGGGAGACCCTGAGCAAGAACTGCCTGGCAGAGCCCGGACAACGCCCTCATTGATGAGCAAAATAAACGATGGTTATTGTTTTAATCCACTTTTTGGTGTGGTTTGTTATGCAGAAATAGATAATTAGAATATCAGAGAGCTAGTTCTCCCTGTGTAAGGGGAAGTGAGGTGGGCCATTTCCAGATCAGAATGGATAAGAAGGAAGGCGATTGTATGTGTCCGTCTGCCCAGGATAGACTCAGATTTTATCTATTGTCTTGGCACAATTCTTAGCAACACCCCCTTTCACTCTAAGGTGTTTGGGGGATGCAGAGCAGGCTCACTGCGCGCTGGTTACCCACTGGTCTGAGGCCGGTGAGGCAGAACACGCTCACGTGCAACACGTTTTGTTAAGTGGATTTATTGCTTACAGATCAGCAGCAAGGAACCACAGAAGCCTAGGATTCAGCAGGAGCTGGTCCCTCAAAGCTCAGGAAAGCTGCCCGGGGTGGATGAAGTTTTGAATACATGTGCCCCACTTACACCTGAGGGACCCCGGAAAGCAGCCCGCCTTGGGTATTCTAGCCCAGGCAGCATGAATCGCTGGGCTAAAGCATTGAGGACACACTGCTTTTAGGAGGGGGGAGCTGGAACAGAGGCTGCACTGTTCTGCCCAGTTCCTCCTTACCTCAGGATGTTGTGTTCCCAGGATATTCCACAGTTATGCTTGAGAACTACAACTAAGAGAGGGTAGGGAGATCTAGGTCTGTCCAAGACCACCCAGAGAGCTGTCCTGCAGGATGTACATTATATGGTCACCCTATCCAGAACCAGGTGTGCCTTCTCAATGCTGTCCTTCCCTTGGGTTGGTGCAGACAAGCACTGTGACCTTGGAGGAGCCACAAGATGGAAGGCACCTGGGTCCCTGAGTCATCACTTGGAGGAGAGCCCCAGACCTCCATTCAGGACTCTTAGTAAACAAGAAATTAACTACTAAGATAGTTTGAGGCCTGGTATTTGGGGTTTGTTTGTTATGGTAGCTGGAATTACCCTCAAATTGGTTATGAGAAAAAATGTAAATCTCTGTTCCTGGTTTAAAAAGGGAGAGTACATGGTACCAGTATCGGGAATCTGATCCTGTTCATTTTATACCTTCGAATCCCTAAATCATGTGAATTCTATGGCCAAGGATATGCAGTTTCTGTGAAAAACATACCTTATTATAATTATTAATATTTTTAAAACCCTATATCACAAATATGAACAATATCTCAGCTAGTTTTTTTCCCAGTTCTCTCTTTAAACGATGAGGTATGCTTATAACAGTTAGCTCTCCAATGTTTTAAAGGAAGAAAACAATCATCTGTGTTCAAGAAGACTGTGGGCTTTGGGAATCCAATGGGCTTTGTTTGAATTCTGGCCCTGCTCTTCAACGGCTGTGCCACCCAGGAAAAATGTCTTAACCTCTCTGTATCCCAGGTTCTTTTCCTGTAAAATGATAATAATAATATAGACGTTCCTCTTCTTTCTCCCTCTCCTCTTCTCTCTTCTCTTCCTCTTTTTTCCCCTGTGATAAAGTTTTCACAAGCAAATCCAGGCACACGTACAAAATATGAAGTTCCAAAGTGCACACTGAATGGTAAGTCTCTGCCTTGTGACTTTCAGCTTCCACATTGAACTTGGCCTCTCTGTCTTGTGCAATAAAGCAATGCTCTGGAGAGGTGATGGGGTCAGGCCCTGGTATAGCAGATGCTTTGGGTGCCTGCCCCACCCTGCGTCCCCTCGTCTACCTCTGATTTCAGGCACAGCTCGAGGAGTGGGGCAGCTTTCAGCCAGTGGGAGACAGAAGCTGGCGCCAGGTGTCCTGGCCGTATGGACAGACAGTCTTGGAGGGACAGGTCTGAGGCACAGTCTCCACGGCTGCTTAGACGTTCTCAGTGTATTCGTTCCCCAGGGCTGCCGCAACAACATACTGCAAACTGAGTGGCTTAAAACCTCTGTTCTGGAGGCTAGAACTCTGAAATCCAGGTGCTGGCAGGGCCACGATCCCTCCGAATCCTGTATTGGAACCCCTCCCTCTCCTCGTCCTAAGTCCTCGTGATTTGCCGGCAATCTTTGGCATCCCTTGGTTGGCGGCTGCGTCATTCCAATCTCTGCCTTTGTCGTCATGTGACATTCTCCGAGTCTCTGTCTGCACAAGGTGGTCTTCTTATAAGACACCAGTCATATCAGTTAGAGGCCCGCCCTACTCCAGTATGACCTCTTAACTAATTACATCGAGACGACCTGTTTCCAAATAAAGTCGCATTCTGAGGTGCTGGGGAATGGACTTCAACATGTCTTTTTGGGGGGACACCACCCAACTCCTAACACCCGTTTCATTCTCTTCATTCTCTCATTCCTCTTTCTTGGGATCACCTCCCTGCACCCTGATCCTGTAGGCTTCGCTTTGGGGGGAACCCAAATGGAGACAGTGGAGGTTCTGCGCCCAGCGTCACCATTTCCCAGCAGTGTGGCCTGGATGACCGTGTCGCTGTGGTGCACTAGGCTCTCAGCGCCTGGAGAGAACAGAGGTCTGTTTGTCTCAGGTCTCAGTCCAGTGCCGATCTGGTGGCTCTCACGGGCAGCAAGCCTCCGAGTGCTGGCTCTGGGGCCTGCGCTCCTTTTCTGAGATGCTGCCATCTTGACGCAGGGCCTTCCCAGTGGCCGTGGGAGGGGAGGAGAGAGGGCGAGAGGTTGAGCGGGGGTTTGTGGTCAGGCGTGGACGTGGCACACAGATTCCTGTGCGCATTCTGTGGTCCAGAACCCAGTCACGTGGTCCCAATCCACTGCAAGGGAGCCTGGGAAACGACCTCATGTGCCCAGGAAGGGAAGACGGGATTAGGGAACATCCAGTCTGCTTCTGCCAGACTTGCCCCTTGAAAACCACCGTTGCCTTGTCTGTAGGATGGAATTCACACTCGACCTGCAGTTTGAGCCCCAGCTCTGAGTTAGGAGAGCCTGGGGCACCCATGGGTGACGGGGAGGCCCCGGTCGGGCTCGCACTGTGGCCAGGCACAGCAGGCTGTTGGTCACGGTGTCAGCTGCCCCTCCCCGGGGCCTAGCCCTGAGGGAGGACCCTACTTCCCAGCCACTGATGTCAGGCTCGGCTATGAGACTGGAAGTGTGAGAAGTGACGCACGCCGTGTTGGAGCAGATGCCTTAGGAGCCGTTTTCTCATTCTGCCATGACTCTTTCCCTCTGCCGTGAGACCAGCACACTTCCTGACTGGGGCTGCTCCTTAAGTCCTGGTCCTACAATAGAGAGGACAGGGAGAAAAACCGCGGCTGACCTGCAGGCGACAGCAAAGGCAACGAGAAGCCAGCCTCCCTCCCTCCCTGCCTTCCTTCCCCACTGAGGTTTTTGGGGTTATTTGTTACTGCCGAATAACCTCAAATTTTCCTGACTGATACATCAAGAAACCCAGCAATGCCCTCATCTGGCCTTGTCAATCTCCCCTCCCTGGCACAGCCCCTCAGTGAGAAAGTGTCTGTGGACTCCAAATCCCAGAGTGCTGAAACTTTGTGATCTGGACTGGACCCTACGGAGCCCCCATTTTCCTCAGGTCCAGGGACTGGGGACAAAAGGCCAATCGTTCATATCCACCAGCACTAAAGAATGTGAGCAGAGAGAAGTGGAGAGCAAGACAGAGCATCCCAGCCCCCAGGGGCTAAGACCCGATGGCCTGGACCATGGGCCTGGCTGCCCCTTGAGAGAAGAGCAGAGAGGAGCGGCTGGCCCAGCCCTCGCCTGTTACCTCCCATGGGGGACCAGGCCTGCGAGGAGGGTTGGCCAGGCCTGTGTCTCACCAGTCCCTGCACTGCCCCACCTGCTGTTTAAGTACAGTGGGTATTGACCTCAAAGGAGAGAGGAATGTGCTAGAAATATGAGAGCCCTTTGAGGCAGGGGAACCTACTCACCAGCGAACAGGCTCCAAACTGGCCCCAGCATCATACCAACTCCACACAGCGACCCCTCCCCTCGTGCAAGAGATGGGGGCTGGAGCCCCGTTAGGGAGATTCATGAGTGAGTTTTCACCCTAGGAGACTGCCGTGCAAGCCAAGTTTGCAAAGCTGCTTTATAGGTAGTGAAGCATTGCGTGTACGGTGGATATGATTCTAAAAGAGACAAGAGAAGTGCCCTCATTCCAACACCAGGGACTTTTCCTCAGTCAGCCCCTGCTTCCCTGCATATCGATTTCTTGGGGAGGGTGTTAATTACAAGGTATGAGAACCACCTTCTTTCACACCTAGAACAAGCTGGGAGAGATTTCTCTAGTCCGTTGTTTCTCTGGGCCAGGCAGATGGAGTCATTTATCTAAAAGTTCCTCCCAGGCATCGAATCTGCTACATCTGATGCCTCGGGAGACAGAGGCTGCTCGTGGCCCTAAAGCTCACCTTCCACGCTACCTAGCAACACACAGGAAACACAATCTCCTAAGGCTTTAAGGAGAAACCCAGTTGCAGCTATAAACTCTGTTTACAGCGTGCTAGGGGCTTAGAGAACCGCTGAGGAAGGGAGGTTGCCAAAGAAACCAAAGAGTTATTCTTTTTTTTTTTCCACTTGAAAATAGAAAATCACCCACCAATGTATGAATCACGAACGAGCCCGCACTGACCGCAAGGCCTTTGGCTTGGATGACAGACAGGGGGATGTGGAGACAGCCAGCCGGGTCCTGGGGGGCAGTTTCCCTTCCGGCCGGGGCTCCGGCTTGCTTGGAGGGAAAGCTTTGTTTTCTCTTCCTTGCTCATTTCCAACTCTACCCACCTCCGATTTCTTCCCGAGCACTGCTCGTGGTCTCGTTTCTGAGTCTGGTTCACTATCATCACTCCCTTTCCTTTTTGGAAAGTTTATTTCTTCATCCACCCACTTCATTTCTGCATCCTGGGATTGTTTACTAATGCAATGAAATGCTAATGTTATAGGGAACATGCCAGAAAACAGAGAAAAAGATCTCCCCTGCCCCCGCCACCCACGCTCAGCAGTGCTGGGAGCTGTGGCTGCAGGAAGGTGGGCTACGGCCCAGGGCCAGCACCAGAGGGCCTGTGCGTGCCTGGGTGTCACAGGCAGCTCGGGACCTGGGGGCTGGTTCAGCAGAGGCATCTGCAGTCAAGGAGCTCGGAGAGAGCCCGCACCAGGGAGCCCCTCATTGGCACTGACTCCTTCCCATCCAGGAGCGCACGGCCCAGGTGGGCTGAGAGGTGAGCAGGCATGGTTGTCCCTTGCAAAGAACTTTGTGTGTGTGTGTGAGGGGGGCAGGGCAGAGAAGAGCCGGACACTCTGGTTGGTGGCCCATACCTGGGGTGCTTGGAGCTATTCTAGAACCCTCCACAGTGCCGCTCCGGTTGCTCTGTTGCTCTCTCCTCCCTCATCCCCCAAGCCTCGGTGGGAAGCAGGGCTGGCTTGGTGGGTGAGGCATGGATATAGGAGAAACTTGGGGTCTTTGCCCTCCCACGCTATAGCTTCCCTGTGAGGGGTCAGTGCTCACACTTAAAGGGAGTTCATTCATTCACAGACTTTTACTGCCATCCTTCCGTGTTTGGTTGAGCAGAGTGCTTGAAGCCACCACCCGCCAACTCCTGGGCGGACGACCCAGGTTGCAATCCTGGTTCCACCACTTATAAGCTGTGTGACTTTGGGCCAGTTACTTAAACTCTCTGTGCCTCAGTTTTCTCTGTGAAGTGGGAATAATAATACTAATATCTTGTTCATGCAGATTAAATGAGGTAATATTGTAAAGCACTTAGTGGAGTGCTTGGCATACTGTAAACATAATATGGGTGTTTGTTCAATAAAAATAAGCTGTTCTAGGTGCCGAGAAAACAGGAATGTCCCTAACCCCATGGAGCCTCCACGTGGGGGGCAGAGACAAACGATAAATACGTAAACAAAGAAATGATGTAAGTGCAGTGTCATGAGGAAAATTAAACCAGCAGCAGGACAGAGGGTAAGTGGCAGGGAGGGGCTGGAGTGGGGAGTGGTATTTTAACCAAGGAAGTCAAGGAAGATCTCACAGAGCTGGGGGGATCTGCACAGAGACCTAAATGACGACAAGGATCGGCCGTAGAAAGATCAGAGGGAACAGCAGTGGGAACAGCATGTGCAAAGAATTGGTGTGTTGGAGGACTGGGCAGGTGGATGTGGCTGGGGCCTGGGGAGTGGGACAGAGGACAGAGAGAAGCATGCCCAGGTCCCATGGGGTGCAGTGATCCTGGTAAGAAATGGAGATTCTTTTTTAATTATAATAAGAGACAGTTTTCTAGGGTTGAAGCAACAAATGACCACGAACTGGTGGCTTACGATAGAAATGTATTCTCTCATTGTCCTGGAGGCCAGCAGTCTAAAATCACAGTATTGGTAGGGCCATAGTCCCGCTAAAGTCTCCAGGAAAGGATCCGTTCCTGCCTCTGGCAGCTTCTGGTGGCCCCAGACGTTCCTTGGCTTGTGGCTGCGTCACTGCAGTCTCTGCTTCTATCCTCTCATGGCCTTCTTCTCTCCGTGTGTCTCTGTGTCCTCTTCCCTTCTTAAAAAGACACCAGTCATTGGATTTAGGTCCCAGATCCAGTGTGATGTTATCTCGAGATCCTTAACTTAATTATGTCTGCAAAGACCCTGTTTCCAAATAAGGTCACATTTGCAGGTACCAGAGGTTAGGACTTGGACATTTCTTTTTAGGGGACACCATGGGACCTGTAACAGAGGGCACTGGGAGTTTAAAGAGAGGACTGGGCCAGCCTGATTTCTGAGTTAACAGATCACGCTGGCTGTTGCATGGAGAACAGACCAGAGTGGGGAGGTGAGTTAGGGGGCTGGGCAGGGCAGCTGGGCCAGAATGAAGATGAGAAGGAGAAAAGTGTCACAGACACTCACAGCTGGGCCTGGGTGTCCTCTTGTTGGACGTAAACAATTGCACAGGTCACCAGCGTCAGGCAAGGCCACTCTGTGATCATGATAGATCAAGACAACAACAAGACAAAACTCGGACACCATCCAAATCAAAGCACTAACAAAACATCCCCCATCCTGGCTGACATGAGTGACTGCTCCTTTTTTTTTTTTTCAAACAGAGTCTCTCTCTGCTGCCCTGGGTAGAGTGCAGTGGCATCATCGTAGCTCACTGCAACCTCCAACTCCTGGGCTCAAGTGATCCTCCTGCCTCAGCCTCCCAAGTAGCTGGGACTACAGGTGCATGCCATGATGCCTGGCTAATTTTCTGTTTTTAGTAGAGATGGGGTCTCGCGCTTGCTCAGGCTGGTATCGAACTCCTGAGCTCAAGTAACCCTCCCACCTTACCTTGGCCTCCCAGAGTGCTAGGATTACAGGTGTGAGCCACCGAGACTGGCCCTGCTCCTTTGAATTAAAAAAAAAAAAAATCAGGCCAGGCAGGGTGCCTTATGTCTGTAATCTCAGTACTTTGGGAGGGGAGGTGGAGGCGGGAGAATTGCTTGAGGCCAAGAGTTCGAGACCAGCCTAGGCAACATAGTGACATCCCATCTCTACAAAAACCAGAAAGATTAGCCAGGTGTAGTGGCACTCACCTGTATTCCCAGCTACTGGGGAGGCAGAGACAGAAGGATTGCCTGAGCCCAGGAGTTCAAGGCCGCAGTGAGCTATGATGATGCCACTGCACTCTAGCCCCTGGGCAACAGAGTGAGACCCTGTCTCTTAAAATAAAAAAACCATCAATCACAGTTCCAGCCTTGCTTTCTCACCTTCTGGATAAGAATGATCGAGATGTCCATTTGCAGAATTACCGGCTCCTGTCGGCACGCAATCCATAGCAAAATCTTGCTTCCTTGAGTTTTTCCTCAAGACATATTATACAACACAAACCCGAGTCCTACGTAAGTCCTTACTGAGATGCCCTAGGTTTCCCCATGGTCTGTGCTCACCCTGGTTGCATCAGATCAATAAACACAATTGAGTTCAACTGGAAGACCTAGTGGTCTTTGGCTGAGGGCGGGGTGGCTTCATGCAATCCACAGGGTCTTGCACTTAGAAGTCCAGGTACCTGGTTGATAGTCTGCTGATGCCATATTAACATTGTTTTGAATAAGGGGCTGCCTAGGTTCATCTTTCACTGGGCCCCACAAATTACACTGCTGTTTCTGCTGAAGGGCATTGATGGTGGGTAATGCCGGGGTTACTGTAGAACAGGACATAGGAAGTGGGTGGATTTGGGACTTTTTGGCTGGGATCTGCAGGACTGGCTGATATTTTGGATTTGGGTGGAAGAATGCAGGGAAGAGAGGGCTAACTCCTGAATCTGGGCAGAGAGTGCCCTTTACCAAGATGGGAAACAGCAGGTGAACAAGCCAGGCAGATTAGGGAGTGGGCAGGCGGGAGTTGAGAGTCTCAGTGGGTGGAAATGAGCTTCCTCTCATACATTATGGAGTAGGGATGGGACGGCACATTTTTAAAAGTTGGTGATCCAATGTTGTGCTGTAGTTTTGCAAGATATTACCATTGAGGGTAGAGAGTACACGAGATCCTTCTGTATTATTTCTTACAACTGCATGAGCATCTACAATCATCTCGAAATGAAATGTTTAATTAAAAAAAATTGGTGACCCAGAAAATCAGGACGTGAATGGAGTGACAGGTGGCTCAGGGCAGGTGTTGCTCATCTGTATTCAGCAGTTCTTGAATCTGCAAGGAGTTTGGGGGCAGCTCCCACAGACAGACTCGGCCCAGTGAAGGGGCTGTTGGTGGCATCTGTGGGGGCAGCAGCAGCAGCCGTAGCACCTGAGTGTCCTTCCTGGTGGTCTCGTGTTGAGGGCCAATGACCAGGACAAGGGCTCATCTCTCTGGGGCCCTGCCAAGTGAGGGGGGCGGACTTGGCTCCGGAAAGTTCTCTGGGGAAAGTGACTTTAGCACCTACCTCCTCTAGCAATTTCAGGTCACTTCGGCAGTGGGATGGACACAGGGGCACTTCGGGCCTCAAGACCATGAGTAGGAGAGGAGGCCAGGACGAGTGCTGTTGGTGTCCACTTTCATGCTACAGTCGGGCTCATGGGGTGTGGGAGGGGAACAGTTCATGTTGATATTTGCAGATTTATTCACGGAACTCCCTACACATCTGGATGAGAATATATGACTTGCCCCCCGGAGGAAATAGTTAAATGAATCGCTAAAGCACAAAATGTTCCTGTAAAATTGCTTCCATATTTTATTAGACGCAGATGAGCATGAAATATTGTGAAGCCAACAGGAGAGTTTGCAAATTTGTTTCTTGCCTTGTTCCATAAACAACTCTTCCTCACCTAGATGGTTACAGAAAGACTTCAACGGGTGCTGGTTTGGGTGGAACCATTCAGTAGCTCACTCACTTTTTCCTTCATCCAGCCATCAAACATTTATTAGGCACCAACTGTATGCAAGGTAATGCAAGCTTAATTGCAGCTGCAGGCATTGTTCTCATCGACCAACCTTCAGATGACACCATCTATGTACAAAGTCCTTCTGAGATGCACCATTTTTATCTTAGTATTGCGGGGGACACCATTATCTCAGAGCACCACTGTCTTCTCTCTACCATAAAGAAGTCACATTTTCACATACTCCTCCATGGCTGCAGATGCTAATTAACATTAAATTTCTCTTTTCTATAATCTCCCCCATTTGTGTCAAGATATGAAATTTCTTGGGGGGGGGAGAGAAACGGACACAGTTGTGCAAAACTACCTTTGAGTTGAATGGATCTTGGTAGTTTCTCAGGCTCTGGGCAGCTCTGCCAAATAGATTGCAGCTGACATCTGAGGGGTCCAGCTCTCCCGCGGCATCCCCAGCCTAGGGAAGGAGAGCTGGGATGAGAGCAGACACATCCTGCGTTTCTCATCTTCCCCTTGTGGGACTCTTTCACGTGTCCCCTCTGCCACCACGGAGAGGAAGTGAGTGGGGAATGTCGGGAGTTTGTTGCGGCTGGAGTTTGGTTTTGACACCTGTCGGCCACGTGACTTCAGGCAAGTCACTGTGTGCTGAGCTCCCGTTCTTTCCTCTGTAACGGTGCAAGAGAGTAGCGTTAGCTTTATTGATCACTCAGGGGTGTTGTAAAGCTCATAGTAAATGAGATGATCTGTCTTCTCACTGTGACTTCCAGACCACCGTGCAAGCATGAATTGCTGTTACCAACTAGGGGGTAAGATGTCGGAGGAGGCAGGACCAAATGTCTTTTTAGATTCAGGTTAGGATTAGAAAGTCTCTTGTTTTCATTTGTGAGTTAGAGGCACAGTCTTTGGTAGCTCAGATTATTTCCTGGGGAGTGGAAGAAATATTGGGTGTTCCTGGGGCCGGGTTAGGGCAGAGTTGTTGGAGGAGTTGCAAGTAAAGGGTGGAGAGAAGCACCCGGGCAGCTGTCAGGGATGAGGGATTCGAAATGCCAAAGGACAGGAAAAGGCATATTAAGAAGCATTAATGTGTAATATTATTTAAGAGCCATAAGCACAGATCAGATATCTTTTGGTAGTTTTTATCTGATGGGTATGTTTCTTTGAGGGTGATGACACATTGGGACTGGGCCAGGTGGGGCCCCGGGATTACTTTAGTTTACATTTTGGGAGTGACCGTCAGAATTTTGGAACTCAGGTGTTGTGTTCAGTTGCACCACTTATTAAAATCATCACCCAAGATCTGAGCTGTTGTATGGTAAAGAATTTATTGTATCATAAAAAAAAATCTTGGTTCCTGGAAGGGAACTTCTAAATCCTTGGAATTGTCCGAGCAGGCCACACCTGAGTGTATTTTAATACCCTGACTCTGGCCATGAGCTGGCCATGCCAGAAAGTCCAACCATGCGATTGGAGGGTTGGGGCTGTGAGCCAGGTGATATCAGCCCCACCTGTGAGGTGGCATGGGGGCTGGAAATTTAGTTCAGTCACATGGCCAATGATTCAATCAATCTTGTCTATGACAAAACCCCAATAAGAACTCTGGACACTGGAATGGGTCATGAACCCCTGGCCCCAGATTTGTGTCCAGTTGGTCAGAAGTGCAAGTGGCCTGGCAACCCCTGCACCAGCCTCTGAAGTAGGGGACAATCTTGCTGGGAACTGTGCCCTTAAACCTGTGGAATCTGATGCTAACTCTGAGTGATTAGCGCCGGAATTGCACGGCTGGAATTGCAGAACCAAGAGCACACCACACCTTATTTCATTTTGTCAGCCAAGAAATATCTCTCGAGCGCTTATTTTGTGTCAGGCCTGGTGGTGGGTGCCGCATGTACCACCTAGCTGTTGAGCGTTATGTTCCTGAAGGAATTCACGGAGCTTAGAATACCGCCAGTGTCAAAGGGACGGCACTGTGAAAAACACACCCAGATCGGAATTACTATTTTGGGGAGGATGCACAGATTTGCAGGACCAGATTTTCACATAAATTCATTAAACCAAGGAAGTCTAAAAGCTTCATGAAGTTAAAGGCTGGAAAGTAATTTTTAGCATTACCTTAAGAGGTGCCCCATTTCTTAGGAAGTTGGAGTCATTTCTTGATGGAGAAAGGATATTGGTGGCAGACACTGTTGTCCTGTCGTGAAGATCACCTTGGGATGTGCCAGTTGTGGCGAGTTTTCTGTGAGGGGACGTTGGGGGCTGCTGTCAGAAGTGCACGGGGCATAGTCCACCAGGAGTAGCAAGAAGGGCGCGAGGTCGTGCTGAGTCCTCACAGGGACGGGTGGGCCTGTGGCAGAGAAGCATGGGCAGGTGACAGTCTGCAAGAACCCGCACTGGGGGCCTTCCTGGCTTGGGGGCCAACACCCCCATTTCTAAGGTGGTGGGCCAGGCACTTGTAAGAACTGCCTGGAAGCAAGAATTGCTGAGCAAGCCAGAGTTTTGTTACAAAGTGCAGTGGCTCCTGAATTCTCACTGTTAGACTCACCAGTTGGGGAAGGATCAATGAACGGAATGCAGCGGGCAGGCTTGGGGAGCTGGGAGTGACACGGCTGTGCCCAAGCTCTGAGGACAACCCCTACAAGCCAGCCCCATGGGTGTGGGCAATCAGAAATCCTACCGGAGTTATAGTCGAGGCTGGAGGGAGATGCCATATCCCCAACATGCTACCACGGTGGCTGGGCGTCTGGAGCAGCAAGGCTGGATGGCCTGGCCCCTATCTCCTGGCACTTCACACGCCTGCCATGAATGGGACAAATTTCATGAGCACTCAGGGGCTCTGTAGAAATCTGGGAGTGGGAATGGCCCTGAACAGGCTTCAGGTCTGGCAGCAAGAAACGTCCAGTGGCCAGCACCCCCACGAGGGAAAGGGCAGCTAGGTGCACCATCCTTCTCCCCACAGCAGACGCAGGCCCTGGGGCTGGGGAAGGAGAGCTGACACCAAGGCAGCTGGCGCCCCCTGGGATGTCAAACTCTCCCAAGATCCAGAGGGACCTTCTGGGAGGAAATGTGACAGGCCAGCCTGATGGAGTCTGGTGGCATCACCAGAAGCCCCGAGAAGAAAGGACAATGTGCATGTGATCACGTGTCTGCGTGTAAGGATGTATGTGACTGTGTGTGTTCTAGTCTGGTGCGGCGGCATCAACAGAATGCCACAGACTGGGTGGCTTCTAACCAACAGGAACTTACTGCTCTTGGTTCTGGAGGCTGAAAGTACAAGATCAAGGCACTGACAGACTCGTCAAGGGCCCACCTCCTGGTTCAGACGGCCGTCTTCTCACTGTGTCCTCGCCTGGAAGAAGGGGCGGGGGTTTCTCCAGAGCCTCCTTTACAAGAGCACTAATCCCATTCATGGGTGTCTTCCCTCATGACCTGTTCACCCACCAAAGGCCCCACCTCCTGATACCATCACATTGGGGGTTAGGGTTTCAACATATGAATTTTGGGGAGACACACATTCAGTCTAACGCAACGTGTGTGTGTGAATTTGAGTGTGAATAAAGAGTTGTATGAGTGTGTCAGTGTATACATGTGTATGTATAAGTCCATGTGTGCAGGCTTCATCGTGAGTGCATGTGAGAGTGAAGGTGTGTCTGCGTATGAGTGAGTATGAGTGTGTCTTGTGAGCATGGGTGGGTACATGCACGTTTCAATGTCTGCATTGTGTGTGTGTGTATTTGTGTGCATGTGAGTGCATGAGTGAATGGTGGGATATATGAATGTGTGTGTCTGTGAGTTTGTGAGTGTGTGTGTGAGTGAATGTGCATTTGTGTGTGTGTGAGGTAGCGTGCATGGATGTGAGAGTGTGCGTGTCCTTGGGGGAGGTAGGATGAGTGGAGACCCTGCTTTGCTATTCCTTAAGGAAGGGCTAGTTCTCAAGAGAACAAACTGTGAAAGGTTATATATATTGGAGGGAGGTCACAGGGCAGAAATGTAGGTGAATCAAGGGGCCCAGAGAGGAAGAAGAAATAAATGGTAGCGAGGGAGCCGCGTGCATGAGCTGTAGAGACGTTTGAGCAGCTGCCAACAGTGGGAAGCTTTGGGGAGAGAAAGAGATATCTAATGAGGATTTTTAGGAAATTTCCATGAGATATTTTGTATAAAAGCCCTGGGCCTCCCCTTTGATGGAGCTGACACTAAAGCTCTCCATGAGCACACACTGCAAAGACTGACCCATGAGAACAGCCAGGTATATTTGGGTTACACGAGGGAATAAAGATCTCGTGGCCATTTCTCAGGGACGTTCTGCTGTTTAAATTCCAAAAGACACTCAGAGAAGTGGGATATGGGTTTGTAAAAAGATAAAGTTTTCCATGTGCATCAGGATATGGAGAGCTTTCAAGGAAGAAACGCAGGGAGAGGGATAGCTGTTCCCCTACGACCACTGGCCCGGGATCTCCCCAGGGAGCATGGAGGTGCAGGGGAATGACACTTGATGGGACATGCAGAGCCACAGCAACATGGATCAGGTTGGGTTCCGCTGTTTGCATTAGAAAAAAACAAACTCAAACTGGCTCAGACACTGATGGAGATTTCCTGGCGTGTGTGGCTGGGAGACAAGAGGCAGGTGGATGTCAGCATGGGTTTGACTTAGTGACTCCAGGGTGTCATCAGCTCTCTGCTTTGCTCTCCGTGATGAAAGCATTATCCCCAGGCGCTCCCCGTCCTGGGTCCACGTCATCATGCCACGTTGTCTGGGTGAAGAGGCAGAGACTCTGCTCCAGCATTGAGGGTCAGTCCCAAGATCCGCCCGATGGACAGTGATGGCTGTGGACAAGGGAACAGGACGTGCTGATGGCACACATCGACTCAGCGGCCAGCTGTGTCCTCCCCTCCTCAAATTCACATGTTGAAGCCCTAGCCCCCAGGGACTGTATTTGGAGACAGGGTCTTTAAGGAGGTGATTAAGTTAAACGAGGTCATTGGAGTGGCCCTAATCCAATCTGACTGGGATCCTTACAAGAAGGGATTAGGACACATAGACACTCACAGAGGGAAGACTGCGTGTGAGGACACAGGGAGAAGACGGTCCTCCACAAGCCAAGGAGAGAGACCTCAGGAGGAACCAACACTTTGCCTCAGACTTCTAGCCTCCAGGACTGTGGGGTGATGTTCCTGGGGCCGAGTGGAGAGCCGGCTGATCCTGCCTTGCTTGCCCACTGGCTGGAAGAGGAGGAGGCAGGAGGGACTATCCCTTCTTCCAGATCCCGAAGGTCCTGGTCCAGTGGAGAGCAAGTGGGGTGATCTCCGGTCTCCTGGTAGTACCAGGCCTTGCCAGTCTCACAATCACGTGATCATTCACTGGCTGGGACAGGAACAGAGAAGGAAAGAGCAGGGTGGACCCCCCACAGTATCTCCTGGGGAGGGAGAAAATCCCATTTTATGAACTAAGGAGGGAACAGAGGAGGGGAGCTCAGCTTCCTCTTGGGGTAGCTGGGGGTGGGCTTCCCATGGGGACCAGTGAGGGTCAGACACCTGCTGAGCATGGGTCTGTGGCCTTCGGCACCCAGAGGACTTGGCCTCAATAGCAGAGGTGCTCAGGGCAGCTCATTCCTGGCTCTGCTCCACCAAACACTCCAGGGGCTTCCCAGGATGCCAGCTGACCCTCTGCAGCCACAGGTGCTGGGCTGGGGACTTGGAGAAGGACATCGGGATGGCCAGCTTTTTCCCAAGAAGGCCCCGATCGGTGCAGAGCAATGATGGCGAAGCTACTGGGTTCCTGAGCTGTGGCTGGAGGGGTGGAGACACAGAATGAACAGGGAGTGGGACCCGGCATGTGTGTGGGTGGCCTGGCCTTTGAATTCTGAGTGGGGAAGACACATGTCATTTGTTTTTGTTGCCTGACATCTGACACCCTGTCCTGTGTGCTCTTAAAGCCCCTCCTGAAGCATATTGGTGGGCAGCGGGACCACCTCCCACTCCAGGAACCAGAAACGCCTGGCTTTCCTTTCCCAGCATGCCTTGCAGCCTAAGCATGTGACCCGAGCTTGGCCAATCTGAGACACCTGCCCTCGCCGGCTATCCTTCTGGTGGCCATGTGGACCATGTGGTCTCAGGGGCAGCTGTGGCTTCCACAAATGCAAGCACGCGAACTCCCCGTACACTTGCCCATCAGTTCCCTCCTCTGATCAAATTAACTGGAGTCCATTTCTGTTGCTTGCAGCTCATAATCTGGCAGGATACAGGCGGGAATGGAGTGCACCAAAGTCAGGCTGGCCGGATGCAAAAGGGGCCCAGGGAGCAGGGTCGGGCACCCTCAGGAGAGGGCAGCTGAGGTGGGGGCCAGGGTCAATGTGGTGGGCTCCTGAGGTCAGGGAGGACAGTGATTGACCCACTGCACAGAGGGTGACCGGCTCCCTGAGGGCTGCCCCACGGCCCAGTGATAGCAAAGCTGACACCAGCCCCCAACACCTGCCCCCACCACCCAGCCAGCTGTGACTTTGGACCGTCATCTCTCCTCTAGGTGCCTAGTCCCTCTCGGATGGGGTTGGGGCTGGTGTCGGTGCTCTCCGGGGGCCCCTCCCCACTTTTGCCTCTTGATCTCTGAGTTTGGCCGATGTGCTGGGGCTCTGTGCTGCCTGCCCGTGTCCTGGAGGCTGTGGATGAAAAACATCAGGATTCAGGCTGAGCCTCAGCCCATCAGGAGAGTGGAGCAAGTTTGCTTTCTCTTTCCCAGTTTTGGAGAAGGGCTGGAGGGCGTGGGAGGGGGACAATGACAGTTTGGAGGGTTCTGGAGGCAGGAGGGAGATGAACTCAGGGTTGCTGATCTTCGACCAGGGGCTCATCTGAGGAAAAGAAGGAGAATTTAAAGGGTCCTGGGAAAACTTCCCAGGGCATCCCTAAGGCCAGCCAGGGCATAAGCGGGCTCTGGGAGCCTCTGCGGCAGGCAGGTATAAATAATGAACGGCTGCAGCTCCCCGCAGAAGCACGCCTTTCCAGGGGTGCTTGTGAATTCTCTTTGATTTCTCCTTTGCACCTGTGGAGTGTCTGCCACGTGTGTCCCCACCTGCCAGGGAAGCTGAGACGCCTGGCTGGCTGTTTCAAGTCTGGGTGAGGACAGCAGCTTGGCTCTCGGCTAAGCAGATTGCCTCGGGGGCAGCCAAGCATCCAGGCTTCTTCTGGGCCCTGGGTGTGCCCCAGCCAGGTGGGGAGTGCTGGGGCCTGCTGCCGGGGGGCAATTGCTCCTGCTGCCAGGGCCCAGACAGCTGCTGGCCGCAGAGCCATCCATTAAGGTGTGTGACAAACAAGGCTCCCTTAGGAAAAGAGAAGCCACTCTGAATATTGCAAACAAAGTGAACTTGTTGCTTACCCAGGTAGAGTACAAAGTGGAGAAGCCAAAGGGGTAAAATGAGGCAACCCAGAGATTTGCAATGCAGGAAGCTGCGATCACCCCTAGCGCTTGCAAGACCAAAGGAGGAAGCAGCTTTACTGGAGCCAAGGATCTGGGTCATTTGGTGGGAGGTGGAGCCTTGGCGAGGGCCGGGGACTTCCCCAGAGTAAGATAGGAGGGGAAATACCCTGGCTTCTCCCTTTGTCCCATCCTCCAATCTTTTCTTTAAAACTATGGTAAAATACACATTATAAAATAGAAAATTAACCATTTTAATCAATTTACATGCACGGTTCAGCGGCATTAAGCACATTCACATTGTTGTGCAACCGTCACCACCGTCCATCCCCCGAACTCTTTCCGTCTTGCAGAACCGCACTCTGTCCCCATTAAACAACAACTCCCCACCCTCTCCTCTCCCAGCTCCTGGGACCCGCCATTCTACTTTCTGTCTCTATGGACTTGACAACTCTAGGAATCTCACATAAGTGGAATCATACAGTATTTGTCTTTTTGTGACTGACTTATTTCACTCACTGTAACATCCTCAAGGTTCATTTAGGTGGTAGTCGGTGTCAGAATTTCCTTCCTTTTTTTTTTTTTTCCCCTAGAGACAGAATCTCACTGTGTTGCCCAAGCTGGCCTTGAACTCCTGGGCTCAAATTATCCTCCCACCTCTGCCTCCTGAGTACCTGGGACTCCAGGCACCACCGCATCCGACTTCCTTCCTTTCTGAGGCTGAGTAATATTCCATTGTGTGGATAGACCACGTTTTGTTCACGCGTTCGTCCATCAATGCCTGCTTGGGTGCTTCTACCTTTTGGCTATTGCAAGTAATACTAAGACTGCCATGGGTGTACGAGTATTTCTTTGAGATCATGCTTTCATTCTTTTGGGTATGCACCCAGAGGTGGAATTGCTAGATCACACGGTAACTCTATTTTTATTTGTTTGAGGAACCGTCGTACTGTTTTGCACAGCGGTGGCACCATTTTGCACTTCCACCAGCAGCGCACAAGGGTTCTGACGTCTCCGCATCCTTGCCAGTGTTCGCTATTTTCTTTTTTTTTTGATAGTGGCCCTGCTAGTGGGTGTGAGGTACCATCTCACAGTGGTTTTCCTGAGTGCATTTCCTTGAGATTTGTGATGTGGAACCACTCTCTTAAGTTTAAACTAGTGCCTCCCATTCAACAACACTACCTGGAAGCCAGAGGGCTGGCGAGCCAGGGCATGCAGTTCTCTGTGGTACAGAGTGGAGTGGGGATGGGGAGAGGAAGGGAAGGGGTGACCGCCACGGGCTTGTTGGGAGCAAGAGTGGTGGGCCCTGTGGGAACAGCAAGCATCCCCTGCAGCAGGAGCTCATAGAGAACCTTAGTGATGCAGGGAATCTCAGAGTCCCCAGTGGACCTCACTGTTCTGAAGAGGAAATGAAAATCCAATGAGGGGAAGAGACCTGCCAAGATCCCCCAGGAAGCTAGTGGCAGAGCTGGGGCTTCACCCGAGTCTGTCTGACTCCCAAACCAGTGCTCTTCCCATCCTGCAATTCCAGCTGCCTGTGTGGCACTCTGCAAGAATAGGCTTCACAGGGGACGAATGTGCCTTGCACTTCACACCTCAGTGGCTTTGCCTGTGCTGTTCTCTCTGCCTGGAGCACTTCACCTTCCTCGCCCACCTGGCAAACCTGTGCTGACTCTTGATGGCCCAGTTCAAATGCCAGTTCTTCCAACCTGACTCCCAAGGAGAACAAACCTGAAAGCAGGAGCGATTTCCTCAGTCTAAGCAGTGCAGAATAGTGGCAGGATCCCTGTCCTCATTCCATGTCGGATGCCTGTTGTCTCTCTCTTCCCAGCAGGCTGTCCCAGTCCTTTTGATGACTCTGAATTTTCTTTAGGGAACCCCACACCCCTTCATTTCATGTGGATTGGGTAGTACTGACACCCTCATCCCTAAGCCCGTCATTGAATCCATCTTCCTGGTCATAGTGACTGGTTCAGGGGTGGGCACATGGCCCTGAGACTTTGGCTGGAGACTTCGGACAAGAGGGACTGTCTTCCACTGGGGTGACATGGCTGGGCTGGGAAGGCACCATGTGGAGCTGGCCTGCTTAAGAACAAAGCCAACAGAAGGAAAGCAGAGTGAAGAGCTTCAGAAACACAGAGTCTTGACAACATTGTTTCTACACCTGGATACAGCTATGCCTGAAGCCACCTCTCACCTATGGGCACTAGTAAATTCCTCCTTTTTCGAGGCCAGGTTGTGTTGGGATTTCTGTCACTTACCACAAGAAGTCATGACTGATGCACAAGCCTCAGGCCCAGGTCTTGGCCTTTGCATGACTTCTCGATACAGTGTTGCTTGGGTGGCAGCTCAGGAGGTCTGGTCTCCCAGATAATTGGTCCCTCTGAATACCCCACAGAACTTGGTTTACACAGAGACAAGTAGATCAGAAGTTGGTAGCACCTGGGGCCTTTCGAGTCATGAGGGCACATTTTCCCTGATTCCCAGGCTTGGTTACTTGCTCAAGGCCCCCTGACAGCAGAGCTGAGACTGAGCCAGGATGAGGGGCCACTTGGCTGCCTTGTCCACACCTGGGCATCTGAAGTCTCCTTGGGGGATCTCCTTGATAGGCAGGATGACAGAGCTGTTCCTGTTTCTGAAATGGCTGTAGAGTTGAAAGAATCTTCTCCTTTCTTGGTGACAGAGTGAAGCGCTGGCCCTTGGAGGTCTCGGTGGCCCTGGCCTTGCTGAGACAGGATTGTCTCCTCCCCAAGTGCCCAGGAGGGCTGCTACAGGGCACCTGGTGCTTTGTGCTTCACGGACAAGCTGGAACGAGCCCTAGCAGCCCACGCCATTACCTGTCCTCCTGGGCGCTCTGCACATTCAAAAGCTATGTTAGAAGTAGCAGCACATCTGATTCTCTTTAACGCGTTTCCAGGCAGCACAGATGTGCATCAATGGAAGAGCGTTCCCCAAACCAAAGTGCTTCCGTGGGCCGCATGATCCCCTCCCACAGCGCCCACTCCCAGGCCAAGAGCATCCTATGAATCATGCATTTCTTCCTGTGATTGCTGCTCGCAGAGGTGGCAGCTCTTGCAAAGGGATGGGCAGGCACTATGCATTGCGAGAGGCAAAGACTCAAGGACTTTGGCTGGCGTGGGGGCGGGGAGTGGGAAGAAGCAGACCTTGTAAAGGTGGGATGGATGGCAGCTCGAAGAGGTGAAGCTTGCAACGTCCGGAGCCCTGCCACCCGTTCACGTGGTGACGAGGCCTGGCTGCAGCACCTCCTGCACGTCCACATGGGACAGACTTTATTCTGAATGGAGGATTTGGCACCTGAAATAGTCCCATGTGGAGCCCGGCTTATGTGGGGGTGGGGTGGGAATGGAACAAACAGACACAAAACAAAGCTGGGGGTGGGGGGCTGCAAATCTCCACGAGTGGAGAGACAGTAATGAGAGACGCGAACATGGCCACATGCAGATCCAAACGATGGCACAAAGCTCGTGAAAACATACAAAGGCATAAATTAAGCACTGCAACCGTCTGTCCCTAAAATGTGTCAGTCAGACAGACAGATGACTGAGGGAAGACAGCTGATGTTTCCCTCGTTCGCAAAGATACAGTGTTTTGATTTTGAGGGGGAGGCACAGAAATTCGTGATTCAACTTTTAAAGCAATTTTCTAAGTTTTCAAAAAAGAATTTTATAGCTTAAAAAATGTCCCTGGAAAGGAACAGGAAGACATGTGTTATTAAGAGATGAAAGTCTTTCCCTTCAATGAAATGAAGGAAAAACATGACTACACCAGCCAAATAAGTGGATGTTCCCAACAGTGGTGGTCTCTTTGGGGAGGGTGGGGCGGGGGGGTGCTCTTCACTGTGGAGCTCAGATCCAGTTTTCTGTTCCATGTGCTGAAGGCTCCTGGGCTCTCTCCAGCCTGTCACATCGGCCCCCTCCTGAGCAGCATCCTGGAGGCATAGGGGCTGCCTGTCTTAGAGGATCACCCCACCACCACCCGCATCCTGCTGAAATGAGGACTCAAGGGAAACTAGCAGGAGCTGATCCAGGGTTTGTGAGTCCCGAAGCTCAGACAACTTGAGGGATTCCCTTTGAGAAAAAGGATACGTGAATGCGATGTAAGGTTAGGTATGGAAGTGAGTGTTTATTTAGAATGAGACAAGAAATCGCCACAAAGTAAGGTGCCCTAGACATTCAGGTTTCTTTCTTCTTCACTCCCTTTAGGCAATTTACTAGACATGTTTGCCTATCCCAACCCGGCTTCTCTCCCCATCCACAACACTCTATGACTCCCAGCGTCTGCCAGCTCTCACAGGGGCCCAAGCAAGTGAAGGATCCTGACACTGGGGAGTCATTAGCTTTACTAAAAATCTGCCTCTGGAAATGAGGCTTCCCAGAAAAGTCATATCTCTGCCCTGGCTGGGGTTTGCCTTCAGTGTGATTCGGGGTCTGTGAGTGAGAGGCTGGAGGACTTGGAAGAACCCGGAATGCCTGTGCTCTGGGATCTGGGGGCCAGTCGCTGGGAGGCAGCCTGGTCTGGGGTTGTCATTTCAGTTTATGGAAATCTGGCCAATTGAATCACACCCTGTTTGGAGAAAGCCCACAGACAGAGAAGCAGGCTGGTGCACCCGGGGCCTGGGGACAGCTGTGGGCAGAGCCGTGCAGCTGGGGCCAGGCAAGAGGCATCTTGGCTGAGGTACTGAGGTCCTCTTGCCTGGGCCGATCCTCGGTGTGGGAGCCAGAGCCTCGGGCTGCCTGTGCCCAGAGCCCTCATCCGCATTCCCCTCACTCTCCTTGCTCTGATTCTGGGCTAAACAGGTGAATTTTGGAGCATCAGTGTCATTCTCTAGGAGGCTGCCTGTTGGACAGGAAAGTGCAGTCCGTCCATCTGAAGTGGCTGGGCGATGGTCACCTAGCTCTCCTGGGAGCTTGTCTGAGGGAGAGAGGGCACTGGTCTGTCACCCTGCACGCCCGATGGCTGTGTCTCTCAGGGCAAGTCACTAAATTGGCACTGTGGTTTTTATTCATCGGTTTCTTTGAACTTGGTTCATGCCAGGTCACCTCCAGGAGAGATGGAACCATTGCACTGTGCCCAGAAAATCAATGTCTGGTGCAAAGCCAGCGCTCAGTAAATATCACTGGAATGAATGAAAATTAGATTTCTGAGCATGCGGGGGAGAGCTGGACCCAGACCAGTGAGTTCCCAAGGAAATGGTGGCCTTGTTTGGGCCAGACTGGGAGAATAGCTGGTTTGTTCCGGTTCCCTCTGATGGGTCGCAGTGAGCGTGGGCTTTGAGAGCAAACTGCCACAGAGGCGTGGGTGGATGTGGAGGCCTGCTGATGGGACTGCCCAAATACCCCAGAGCTGCCCTCTTCCCATAGTCCCTTTGTCCTCGATCTCCATCTCTTGCCCGGACAGCCATGGCAGCCTCCACGCTGAAGCCTGGGTGCGTTTTCCAAGCCAACCACTTTTCCTCTGGGCTTGAGGACCTCCCTACCTCCCTTTTGACCCAAGATAAGTCGCAAACTCCTGAGCATGGCACCCCTGTCCCCTCCTCTCTGCCTCACCCACCCCCACCCCTACCTCCTACATTGCTACAGATTGTCTGCAGACCCCTCCCTGCCCCCACCCCATGCATCTTCTGTGACTCTGTGTCCTGTTAGTTTGCTAGGGCTGCCACAGCAAGGTACCGCAGGCTGGGGGGCTTAAACCACAGAAACAATGGATTCTCCCATAGTCCAGGAGACCTGAAGTCCAAGATCGAAGTGTCAGCGGGGTTTATTTCTTCTGTGGGCTGGGAGGATCTGTCCCAGGCCTCTCTCCTCAGCTTGTAGATGGCCACAATCTCCCTGCTTCTCTTCATATAGCGTCCTCCCTGCGCACGTACCTCTGTGTCCGAATTTTCCCTTTCCATAAGGACATCTGTCATATTGGATCAGGGCCCACCCTCATGACCTCATCTTAACTAATTACATCTGCAACAATTCTGTTTCCCAATAAGGTCACATTCTGAAGTACTAGGGGTTAGGACTTCAGCATATAACATTTTGGGGGACCCTGGCAGGTGCTGTTTCTCCATCTGGCATGTTCTTCTTCCCCTTGTTTTTTTCTCTGGATAATTTCCCGTCACCCTGGAAGAGGCTGGCCTCGCCGTCTCCAGCCCTGCACTGTTGTCATGGAATGCTGACTGCTGCTCCCGCTAGACCACGAGCCCCTGGAGGGCAGGACCAGAGCCCAGGCCTGGGCCAAGGACACGGAGAGCCAAATTAATTAAGGTAACGATAGCTGCTCTGACAGATAAACCTCACTGTCTTGGTGGCTCAATACAGTAAAAGCTTTTTTCTTCCTCCTCTAACATGGAATTGGAAGCGGAAGAGGTGGTTGGTTCAGGCTCCTAAGTCTCTGCCAACTTCACCAGGTGGCTCCAAGGTCACCGTGGTCGTGAATATCCCGCTGACAACAGGGCAGAGATGGGGGAGGTGTGAGGGCCAGACCCTCTCCTTCCATTGGCCGGAACTCAACTGTGGAACCATGGGGCCACACCCGCCTGCAGGGGAGGTTGGGTGATGTTGTCCCTGGGTGGGCAACACGAGTGTGCACTGCCGGAGGGGAGCTCAGATTACGAGGACAAGAGCCCACGTTAAATGTATGTGTACTCAAAACCCCTAGCTCTGTAGTCTGTTAATGAGAGAGGGGCTTCCTCATTTTGTATTCCAAAGCAGAACCCGCTGGAGGGATTTTGAGCCCCAGCCCCTCCGTGGGTCTCAGTTTTCTTCCCAGGACCGCCCCTATTACCTTATTTCAGGGAATTTGCTGGAGGGCAGAGCTGGATTCTTGGTTCATATGAAGCACATATGGGTTCTTACGAGGGTATTTCTGAGGGACTGGTTATTTCAAATTCAGGTCACACTCTTAGGGTCATCCCTGTGGTGGCATTGGTCCTGCCTGTAGGGGTGCTTTTGGCAGATGGGGTCTGCAACCTGGCACACTGTATACCGTGACCCATCTCCCACGGTGCTGGCCCCACCTCCACTCTGTTTGAGCACAGCCTGGCCAGAGGCTTAGGCCCAGCAAGTAGCCGTAGACTCTGGAATGGGGTGGGGGTAACCTGTCCTGTAAACTTGGTGTGTGCTGGCTTTGTACATATATGACCTCCTCAGATTTTCTCAAGAGATAAGAAAACCAGGTCTCAGAACAATGAATCTGAAGATTCACAGAGGGGTGACTGGAGAAGCTTTTTTGCCCCCTGATTCCAAAACCTGTGCCAGTCCCTTTCTCCTTCCTTCCTTCCCTTCTGCAGAAAATCTTCTGTTTAACCAAAGTACATAGAAGATATCATAGTTTTGCTCAACACCCATGCCCCTTTCCCACTATTTGTTTTTAGTTTGCAGGCTGCATCAGTCAGATTTGCTGCAATAACAAACATCACACGCATTTCAGCAGCTTGCCACGACACTGCGTTGCATGCCTTTGGCTGTGGGTCAGCTTCAGGGCTGCACATGTCTTCCCATTCTGGGACCTAGGCGGGAGGTGCTGCTTCTCCATGGGACTTGCCCATTCTCATAGCAGAGGGCAGAGCCAGAGCCTGGTGGAGCATTCCATTTGGACCTGGCACGTGTCATATCTGCTCGTAGAAAGTAACACAGCACAAGCCCACATGCTCACGCCTGGTCCCTCTCTTCTCTCTTAAAATAAGTAACCAAATGACGAAGAAACCCTGGGACCCGTTGGACATGCCATGTCCCTGCTGACACCAGAACACACAGCCCTCCTCCTTTTCTAGTGACCATAGGCTTAAAACATGTACCTGTGTGTTTCAGTGCAGATCCTTGAAGGATTTCACAACTTCAGGTTAAAACAAAAAATGGGCACAACCAGCTTGAAAAGAAAGATTCTGAGACCTTGCTGGAAATGGACCCCCAGCCCCCATAAAGTTTTCTTTGCCCTCTCCACATTCAAACCAGGGTATGGAGGCAGGGGTCTTGACTGCATCCCCTTGGAGGAGGCTGTCCCACTCCTCCAGCTCCTGTCTGTAGGGTTGAGGGAGGGAATAGGAGATACTGAGGGTGACAGGCCCTAGGGCGACACTGTGACTGCTGAAACCGGAACCCAGCCCAGCAGCCAAGGCAGTTTGGGGGGGGTGGGCTTCACCTCCTCAGAGCGCGTGCAGGTTTCTCTTTGGGAAGACTCCAGGGTGCTGCCCCCATCCCCATCCTGTGCGTCCCGCCCTAGCCCCGCCCCTCCGGGGGCCCGGTCCCCTCCCAGGTCCCACCCCCGGACCCGCCCCCTCTCCCCAGACCTGCGGGTCTCTGTCTATGCACAGTGTGTGGGGTTGCTGCACCCCGCCACCTTGGGACCCCCTTTGCCTTGCTCTTTAATTCGGGTGGTAGTCTTCTCTCTCTGCACTTGTTTCCATAATTAATGAGACTATTAATAACATTACTTTTGAGATCTTTTGGGAGATTCCGAAACGTACCTTTAGGCAGCGGGAGGTGGCTTGTGGGGAGGCTGGCGCTCCTTGATTTGGGAAGAGATGTCTTCAGGCCTCTGGGCTGAGCCGGCTCGCCGGGCACTCCAGTCCGCAAACATTGACTGACCTGGGAGGGAGGAGGGTGTGCGGCTCCCTCAGCAAAGGAGGAATAATAATGACAATAACAGCTGCCTCGGGGTAGTTCGTTCACCGCTACCGTCTGATTGGATCCTTATGCTGGAGCTGAAATGTCTGCACTGGCAATTTTTTCTGTCCCCATTTTAAAGACTGAGAAACTGAGATCCATGGAGGGAAGCTGGAACCAGGTCTGTCTCATTGGAACAAGGAGATACAAAAAGGAAAGGAGTGAGGGGGCCTTGATGTAGGACCGGAGCTGGGACTGGACTGGAGCCTTAGGCAGTGTGGGGACACAGAGGGAAGGTTGGTGCAGCGGGCCCAGTGGTTAAGCATTTTCTCTGAGCTCAGCACCTTGGAGAATCCCAGGAGATGCTACAGGGTCTGGGGCAGGCCCATGCGACCCGTATGTGCCCAGAGGAGCTTCCTGTCGACCCCACGCCCCTGGCTGAGCTGAGGGGAGTGAGGAACCTGCTTTGTTCAACAGGTTTCCTTCCTATGGAAAGCAGCGCTCAATAACCCTGTCAAAGCCGTCAGCCGCCGAGCGGCCGTCTCAAGGAAACAGTAAACGAGATGAAGGATGCCTTTCTCAGGTTTGGTTGACATGCTTTATGTGCGATCACTCTTACGACAACAGAAGGCACATAAAAAGGCTCAGTTACAGTTTCTTGGAAATAATAAAATAACTTGGAGGGACTCGTATGCCAAGGAGTCTGAAGATGAATGCCCAGCTATAAAAGAGGACCTACTTCATATTTCATAACGCCATGGCTCAGCTGCCTGGCAGGTGAGGAAGGCAAAGTGGGATTATTTCGAGAACGGTTTATGATGCACCGAAAAGTATCCAGTTTATTGCATAAACAACATTCAGATTCAGACTTGAATGAAGGGAATGAGCATTGTAGTTTTCTCCCTTCAAAACAGCCTTTTGGGAGATAATAGTTTTAGGGCTAATTGAGTGTAGTAACATCTAATAATTATCAGCTACCACTTTTTGGGAAGAAAATCCATATTCAGTCTCTATAGTACTGGCTATGTCTTGGGTTACCTGGGGGTGAGGGATCACTATCCCCATGTTACAAATGGGGAAACTGAGGCTCTGAGAGTCATCATGAATTGTACAAGGGCTCAAAATAAAACAAAAGCAAACAAAACTGAGAATCAAAGGACCGGCTAACAAGTCTGTGCACAAATGAGAAGTCAGGGCACAAGTCTGATTGTATATAATTTTTCAAAACTGATTTGTTCTCTTTAAATGGTTCTTTAAACTTATGTATAATAATAGTAAAGTCCCTTTAAGAAGCTTTGGAAATAAAATAAAAGCTTCTGTTGCAAAAATAAAAGCAAATTTTAAAGTGGCCCTCATTATAACATAATAGGATGTATTCATTAAAATTATTTACTCAATGTTAATTTTCTCCATACTTGCTAATTTTAACTATTTTTAAATATTCGACAAGACAGAGCTGGAATTATTCGTTTAATTTATTATGGTAACATCTCAATGTTTAATGTATTTTCAACACCTTTCTAAAGTGATGTCTCACTTTGGTGTTTTTTTTTTTCCCTTTTCTTTTCTATCTACAATTAGAAATTGGGTTAAAATACATAGAAATTTAAGGCCAGTGGGGAGATGGGGCTTTGCTTCTCAGAATGTTTTATTTTATTTCTTTGAGTTGACTTTTTCTTCAGTTTTATTCAGGTATAATTGTAGTGTGTTAAACTGCATGTATTTAAAGTATACAATTTTTTTTTATTATTATTCCAAGCTATTGTGAGGATACAAACATTCTAGTTATGCTTTATGTCTTTGCCTCACCCAAATGCAGGTTAAAGGCGTGCCCTTCCCTCCCTTTAGTGCTCCCCGTGTCCTTTAGTTGTAGATTCGCCCCCCCATCCCCCTAATCCCTGGAGAGTATTTCTGCCATGTGATCACCCTAGGGTTGATCAGTTAGTACCAATTTGATGGCAAATACAAATGGATCCCATTTTTCTGCTCTCCATCAAAGGTATTTTTCATTCCTGTTACAGTGTTTTCTAACTCTACCCTTTATTTTTTTTTATTTGAGTTTACATATCTCTTCTTATATTGTCCATCTGTTCTTGTATGTTGTCTACTTTTACATTAGAGCCCTTAGTATATTAATCACAGTTATTTTAAATTCCCAGTCTGATAAATCCAACATTCCTCCAATATCTGACTCTGGCTCTGATGTTTGTGGTTTCTTCAAATTTCTCTTTCTTTCATTTTCTTTCTCTCTCTTTCTCTCTTTCTTTCTTTCTTTCCTTTCTTTCCTTTCTTTTCTTTCTTCCCCTCTTTTGTAATTTTTTCTTGAAATTTGGATATGATGTACCGGGTAGAAGGAACTACGGCAAATAGCTCTTTAGTTATGTCATTATGAGGTACGTATGGGGATTCTATAATCCAATGATGGGATCCCAGGCTCTTGGTGAACCTGTGACCCCCGACTGTGAACTTCACCAGTTTTTCTGTTTTTGTTTTTAACTCTCCCCCACATATGTGAGATCAGATGGCTAGAATCTGATATTTCCCTTCTCCCAGGTGGAAGGGCAGAGATAGCTAAATTAGCTATTTCCCTTTCCCTAAGTAGGTTAGGCTCTGATAACATAGTTTCTCCTGAGGATAAGCCTTGTTTAAAATATCAGAATGCTCTGGCATATTTTAAAATGGCTACTTTTCCACTGCCACTGCTGAAAGGTTGAGCAAATTGTTCCCTGATATGCACGGTGAGGACCTGGTGAGGCTCCTGAAAGTAAAACTCATAAAAGCATAGGACCCTCTCTATGGCCAGTTCCCCCTGGAGTTTTTCATTCTCAGAGGCATCCACACCGAGCCTCTGCTATTTTTTAGTAGCAGCTCAGCTTTTCCTACCTTGGTCTTGGTTCCTGTGGAGCTTTCTGCTGTAGGTTTCTGCTCTGATGAGGGGTTGTCATTCTCTATAGTTGCCTGTCTGTCTCTGCAGTCTTGGGGCACAGTTTTCCTTGCATCCTCACCTCTCTTACGGAACTTAGAATAGTTGTGATTTTTCAGTTTGCTTAGCTTTTTCCTCTTAGGGTGGAATGGGGACTTCTGAACTCCTTACATGCTGGATTAGAAACTGGAAATCACCAACACTTTTTATTGTCTTTTTGAATTTTAGCCATCCCAGTAGGTGTGAGGTGGTATAATTGTAGATTTGATTTGCATTTCCCGATGAGTAATGATATTAATCATGGTGCATATAATTTTAAGCACCAATTGCATGGTATTTTATTGAACTGAATTTCATTGTTTTAGTATAAGCAGATGGACTCTTTCAGCTATGGATTTATTCCACATTAAGTTGTGAGCCAGTTTTCATTTAGATACTTTTTGGAGACTCTTTTCTCACTAGCTTTGACTAAGTTTCAGGTTGCAGCCTTCATCGGGAAACATGTGATATAAGGAATGGACGATAGATGCCTAAGTTTGTATTTCACTGTAATTAAGCCAGGCAAATGTTGATGTCATGTGACCAGGGAAAATCCGGATTTAATAGAGAAGTTGATATTGGGAGATGGTTGGTCATGTGTTGTTTAGGTCTGTCCAGCTGCTCTTCCTCCGAGAAATCACCCCTCCATCAGTTTATATCATCCTAATAAGATTATAATCACACCTTCTGCTCATCCTCTGGTAGCCTCTCCTCCCCAAGACGCAGAGAAGAACACAGAGCACGTCACTCTGAATTGACCAATTGTAGCATCTTACACACATATTTTTCACCAATTTTTTTCTGATAGTTCTCTTCTTCACTTCAGTGTACAGCTTTATCTTCAAGGCCCTCAAGATCTTTGAGGAAACAAGTTGGCTCTCTAGGAAAGCAATGAAAGCACGATATGAATTTGACATGATGTCAGGGTACCGCAAACACTTCCCAGTGAGCACGCGTGTGCGTCTACATTCAGTCATGCCTTCGTATCTTCTCAGGTGAGCTGTACCTTTTCGTGAAGGTGTTCACTGGAAGGATATACTGATATGTTATCCCAGAGGGGCTCTTTATTTTCACTCATTGACCTGCCATATTGACAACCCAGATTCTCTTATCTTAATTGACCAATATTTGTGACATGCATCGCTTCTTTATTTCTGTCCCCAAGTGACAGACGGTAGCATGACTTTAATATTTACTTTAATGTGCACATAGGTACACCATTGAACACAGAATACTATGTCAAATAACTATGAGAAAACTGGTGATTTTAGAAATATCAGGACCCATAAGGTCTATAAGAAAATGAGGTGTGTGTTTTTCTTGTTTCGCTGATGATGGATAAAGGCCTCAGGGAGTTAATCACGTCTTGCTGATCTCCCACAAAGATAGATTGCTAATGAGCAGATGAACAAAGGAAATCAGCATGTGTGGCACACACGTCCTGGGCCCAGTTCTCAGCACATAATTTGAATCTGGCTGTCGAAGAACCCACGGAGGAAAGTATTGTGATACTGTTTTTATGGATTAGCAAACTGAGGTTCACAGATCTTGCATAAGTTGATTAACCTTTTCCTTTTTTGTCAATGCCTCCCAAAAGCTAATCTGTCAACAAGTGCAGGGCTGCCTACGTGATAATCATTCTGGTGAAATTATTTAAAATATAAATTCTAGAACTCTATGCCTGAACATTCTAGTTTGGTAGATCTGGCTTAGATCAAGGGATTCCTCTTGTATGTCAAAGTGCTACTGTTATGTAGCCAAGCTTAGGACGTGCGTTTTACCCCATGACCTCTGACTAGTTCAGGGAGGTAACCAAGTTTCATCTCTTACACCTACTTAAATAGATTGCCAACGGCAGCTCGGAGTGCTGTACTGAGAGAGTCCCCAGGCAGATAGGAAAGTACTCTGTGATCCATTAGTGATGGCTGCGATGGGTCCAGATGGAGGGAGGAGAATCCCACTGCCAAATATTGGCCAACTGTGATCTAGATTGCGACAGTTGGTAGGTGGGTGAATAGGGAAAAAATGAAGTCAGAGAACGTCAGTTATATTTTGATTAAAAATTGCCTGAGAATGTCCTTAATATTTTATATAGCTACATGTAGTCCTCTTAGCTGTACCATAAACGTAAATATAGCTGTTGGAAAAATAGCAGTGGTGACCACCGTGTAGATGGCTAAATACAGGAGAGGAGCCAAAATACTCTTGCAAATCTCCAAGACGCTGGATTCCTCGCTTTCCAGCCTGTGCAGAGTCTGTGCCAGGAATTTTGGGGACTCTGTGTAGGAGCAGCTGCCATGTGCCCATGTTCTCTCTGTTGCAATCTTATTTCTTGTGGCAGAAGAAAATGTAGCCGTATACGTTGGAGCAACGGATCACATATCCCTCATTATTTTAAAACTTTCACAGAGAGAACAAATATACTTTGTAGTTCTAAATTGTGTATGCTAAGTTTTCATATTTCATTATTGAATTTTAATTTTAGATGTATTTGGAGAAATAGTCTAGAAAGTGCATCTGATAAAAACAACAGCAACCTGTGCAGAGACAGTGGCTGTCGTACTTATTTTCATAGAAGTAGGAAAAAACTGTGTCAATCAACATGAAAAGGCTTCCTTTCACATCTTAATTTTCCATGACATTGTAGCCTTCTTAAAGGGAGAAGCCCACACTTGGGATTCGTTCAATCCAGGAGAATAGCGCACACAGCTCCTTGCAGCGGCAGCAACCATGGGTTCTGCAACCCTCGTCATTTCAGTGACTGTCAGCAGGTAACTTGCGACAGTTTGAACAGATGCCAAGATCCTTAAAGGGCTCTTCCTTTGCCTTCCACTCTTTTGTGGACATTATTACTTTCCCTGTCCGCTTGGAGTCGAAAGGAAATGATGCACACGGTCGCTGCCCCTGGTCAGGCTCAGGGATGGCCTTTTACCTGCCTGGTTACCTCCTTGCTTTGAGAACGGCTGTGAAAGATACAGCAAATGCAAAGAGAAAAATGCTGAGATTGATTAACGATGCCCATCATGGAAGCAGAATTAGGAAGCGGCAGCACGTGGTTGGAATATTTATCATCTTCGATTCGGATCAGTAACAGTGGCTACGTTGGTGGGGAAAAAATACCAGGCATGATGTTGTAATCAGCATGATGCTAGAAAAACGAAAGAATTGGGCAATAGGGTGAGATGAAGTATCCGGATCTAATTTCCACAAACCCCAAACGGAATCGTCACAAATTTCTATAGTGCCAGAATTACTAGAAATGAAAATAAATAAATAAATAAATGAACCTGTCTAGATACAACTGCTAAATGCATTTGGAAAATATAGTTGACTTTGAATTACACGTTATTATACACGTGTTATTCGTCTGTGTTAATAACAGTGTTCCCCATCTCAAAATTCATAAGATGTGAGTTGTTAGAAAAAACCAAGTTGGAAAAATCCTTTATTACGTTGTCATTCATTCGTTCTGGAAACTGGTCATTACTTTGGTTCGTAGGCTGAAGTTATTGTGTTTCTCCTCGGCTTTCTCATTGTAACAACTGAGTCTCAGTGTTTCAGAGATTATTACATTTATCGTACAACGTAACTGAAAAAGTGCTGAATAATTGTAATTGCCTCAGAAATTAGATTTTGTAGGGATATTTTCTGCTAGTACTGCAAGTGAGATGCTTTTGATGGAGGAAGCTACGGTGCTATTAAAGAATTTTTGAAGCTACTTATGGGATGTTTTCATTTGTAAACAAAAGTGTTTTGTAAACAAAACTTTATCAAACCAAATGTCAAGAAGTTATTTTACCTTCTGTCACACTTCGTAATGCAATTCTTTTTAATTTATTTTTATTTTTATTTTTTGAGACAGGGTCTTGCTCTGTTGCCCCATGGAGTGTCATGGTGTCATCATAGCTCACTGCAGCCTTGGGCTCAGCCTCCCAAGTAGCTGGGACTACAGGCACACGCAACCACGCCTGGCTAATTTTGCTATTTTTTGTAGAGATGGGGTCTCACTCTAGTTCAGGCTGGCCTCAAAGTCCTGGCCTCAAGCAATCCTCCCTCCTTGGTCTCCCAAAGTGCTAGGATTACTTGAGTGAGCCACTGTGCCCAGCCCATAATGCAGTTCTGATATATTCTGGGGCAGCGGGGTGGATGGGAAAATTTTAGTATAATAAACTGAGAAAAGCCTAGTATTTGGCAGATCAAATGACAAAGAACTAAAAAAGCCAGAGCAGACAATAAAAGTATGTACTTTTTGCAATGGTGCAGTGGGATTTTAAAACAAGAGTTCCCATTTGCCCCAAACTCTGGGAAATATGCTCAACTCTCAATATTTTCCAAAAACAATATGAACTTTTTTTTTTTTGGTCTCTGCGAGAACATTATCTTTAAAGCAATGAGCAAAACAAGAAAACCCTGTAAACAACTGGTTAGAAACCCAAGCTGAAGCCAAGACACATTGAAATTTGAGGTAACACTGTTCATCACGGATTAATTTCTGGTTTTCTCATTACTTGTCAAACATGTGTTTCCTGTTGTGCTTTACTCAAAACAATATCTTATATCAGTTCACGTTCCCTACAAATACCAACCAAGAGCTAATTTTCCAGCCCGCAAATTGACTTTTAAATATGATCATGCATCACATTTTAATAGGAAAAGGAATGATTATTCAATAAACGGTGGTGTGTAATTAATTATCAGCTTGGGCTTTGCTTCACATTGTATAGAACATGAAAGAAAGAAGGAAGGAAAGAAAGAAAGAAGGGAAAGAGGAAGAAAGAAGGGAAGAAGAGATACAAAGGCAAGAAATTCCACAATGATTGGCAAATGCCAAGCATAAAATCATAAAAATGTGAAAAATTTGGGAAAACTTCTATTTTTCTGAGAAACAAAATAAATCACAGAAAGTGATATAAAAATTGAAAAAAACAAAACTGTTAAAAACAGCAAATTAGTGAAGAGCAAACAATAAAGTGAGAAAATGTCCTTGGCAAACATAACAAATTAAGCGTTCGTCTCCTGAAAATATAAAGGGTTCCTATTAATAGAAATATACGAGAAAAATCTTAAGTCCCAACAGCTTGAAAAAACAGCCATGAAATTTCATTCCAAGTTCTTTCAAATAGATATTTAGCATTTTGCTTCACTGATAATGAAAGAAATACAAGTCGAAATAAGATGTTATTTTGACTAAAGACTTATAAAATATACTAAGCCACAAAGAGGATTTGGTAGAATAAGTGTGTTCACACATCGTATAAATTGGTGTAAGTTATCTGGATCAACTGGCCCATACATATTAAGTTGCCAAAAAGTTCATAACTTTAGTCAGTTTTTCAATTATAGAAATCTATCCTATGAAAATTATCATGTGTACAGATTTTCACTGTAGTGCTATTTATAATGTTAAAATGAAAACTATCCAATTATAACCTACTTTTTATATAATACAGTGAACAATTTTGTAGTCCCCGGGCCATTACCACCTTAGGCAAATTGTTAGAAATGCACATTCTTGGCCTTTCTTGGCACCTATTGATTGAAAAACTCTGGGGTCAGGCTCGGAATTCTCAAAGTCTTCGAGGTAATTTTGATGCATGCTAAAGTCTGTGAATCATGGATATAATGGAATATTCCATAGACAAAGTGTTTTCAAAAAGCACTAAACATGGAAAAACGCTTATAACCTAATATGAAGTGAACAAAAGAGAATAAAAATTGTTTATATTTAGCATGGCCATATGTGAATTATGTGTAATGTGATTTCCATTTTGTAAGTACATGAGTACATGTTATATGTTTGTAAAATCAAAATCATTCATATATATGCATATACACATATACACATTCATATGGACTAGCAGAAAGAAAGCTATTCTCAATAAATCAGAGGAAGTAATTTTGAATTACTTCTTCTTTGCACCTTTATGTACTTTTCCTAATTCTAGTCTATGATAAGATACTTTTATTATCAATAAATGTCTTGGCCACAAACATTTTCACATATATATGTAATGTCTACAAAGCTCAAAGCCCCAAGTTTTCTGTAACCCTAAATGTTTATTAACCTTTCATGACAATGTTGGTTGATTACAAAGAGGGGCCCCTTCCACAGCAGAGGATGTTTCATCATTCAAGACAACAGTAAGATGTGGTACTTGGGCTGACCCAGCCGCAGGCAGGATGTGGCTGCCAGAAAGGCGCTGTCAGTCTTTGAGGAAGACCAACATCCTCCGCCCACCGTTTCTTTTTTTAGCCGATGGCAACTCCCAGGAATCTGACGTTAACCAAAGTTCACATCTTCGTGTTTCTCTCCTACTCTCTTTTTTCATCAACAGTTCTCAGAATAGGCTTAGCACCGAGCCCAGGGTATACAAACGCGCATTAGAGATTTCAAATAACCAAGCTCATCTAGTCAAAATGGTAACACAGGGGGAAGCATGAACAAGTAATAACAGTTGCTCATGCTGTGTCATGCTATGTTGAAAATTATCTGCCCTTTGTTATCTCAAAAAACCATCAGAATTTCTTCTCTGGTTGACTTTAACTTGCAGCTATCTGGGCACACGGAAGGTTCAACCTGTTCTTCCAGTACTTGGACAATGCAGCAATCTGACATTGTTTACAATGGTCTCGAATGCCCTTAGACACTGGTAACATTTCATGTGTCATAGAAAATAAATATTGTAGCATGTGCCTCTTGTCTGCATCTCTGGAACAAGATGACTTCCTTTTTGCTTCCTGCTCATGTTTATACAGGTAGTAAAAAGATTAGAGGGCAGCCCCAACAGATCCCAATGGAGAGCTGCCCTCGATTAGGTTATTTAGTGCTCAAGAAGAGCTTCTGTGGTATGATCTGCTGCAGCTGCCAGAGCTCATCTTGGAGAAATTCTGTGGGCAGAAACACAGTTCCACTCCCTAAGTAAGTGTAGAAATTGCTGTGATTTTGGAGGAATAGTTATATGTTAAAGAACACGATGTGTTAAAAGAAATCTCCAAAATGCTCATAGACAAGGGGAATTAAAGGGTATAATTTTATATAGTGATCTTGAAAATTAAATTCACTTATTCAAGCTACTCAACAGCAACAAAATCTTAGATTTCCCAGTATTTGTTATTCAAAACGTGTGGATACATAAGATTAGAAAGTGATTTTGCAAACCTGAATGCTGCCATCTGAGTGTTATGGCCATGCCCTCGGGTTTTATTCCTAAGGTCATTTTTATGCCTCCCTACAAATGCACTTTGTGGCTCTGAGATGTAAATATTTGAGTAACTTTGGAAATACTTAGATGGTCTTCAAAAGAAACTTACGTGAAAGTATAGAAACTAATTGGGAGAAGTAAATCCAGCAGATAAGGTGATCTCACAGAAAATAGAACAAAGTTAAATAAAGCCAGGATCCAGATGGAAAGCCCAGTCAAAAAAATGAGAAACTTAAAACACCTGTGTTTTGTCAACAGTGGCTTGGCAGCTAGAATAGGAAGGACAGAGGAAGCTAAACTCACGCTGGTTTCCAGGAGTCAGCCACAAAAAATGAACCTCCGGGACCAGATGGTTTCATGGCTTTAGCAAACAGTAGATTTGCATAATGCTTCCTCGATAATTCTGTCAGGAAGAGTGTTGAGCTAGAAAACAATGTACAGTTGTGCCTTTTTTGAAAGACCAGCTCTCCAAATGGCCAACAGGTAGTTAAGGAGAAACTGAGATGCTGGGAAGGACAGAGTCTGTAAGGGACTATTGTCAGACCATCCTGATGACAAGGTAATTGCGAATGCCAATATGTTTGAAAGTATTAGGTTTCCCCTGGTGGCCACAGTATAAACTAATTATCAAAGGGGAAAGAAGGCTTCTCTGATACCGGGCACCACCTCCCTAAGATTTCCTGGTTTGTTCTAATTTGTTGCTTCCTTTGACTTTTGTTTCTAAGGCTTGGGTGACTGCCATTTGGTTTCTCTTCAAGAAGAATCAACAAACCACTTACTCTTGAGTTCTTTTCTAGTATACTCCCTATTGATCTCAGGATGTGGGATCCTCACACACGTTTTGAACAAAATCCTCTGTTTCAGCAAGTGGATGAGAAACGTCTTCTAATTCATTCATTTAACTGATTTAATTGGGGACAATTACGCCTACATGTGATTTCTCCACATGCAAATATAGATTCTACTTTTTAACATTCGAGTCAGAAATGGCCAGTGGGGTTACCTCCTGATAAACCCATTGTAAGTTAAGCATATTGTAAGTAAAAAGTACATTTAATACATCTAACCTAGCAAATATAGCTCAGACTAGCCTCCCTTAAACATGCTGAAACCACTTACATTGGCCTACAGCTGGGCAAAATCATTTGGCAACATAGTACCCTCGAGTATTGGTTGTTTACTCTGGTGAACGTGGGCTGGCTGGGAACTAGGTCATTAAATGTCCAATTTTCAATCTAAGTATAGTTTATTATATCTTAAACAATAATCAAAGTATGTGCCTAAACTATGAACACAGTTTTGACATCTTAATGGTAGCTTGTTACACCAGCAGCAAAGAAGCCTGGAGAGTGAGTGGCGGTGAAATCACTAAAGGGTGTTTTCCACAGTTTGTTGAGAATTGAATAATTTTCCTTGCAAGAAGTGGTCCAAAGCTTGGAAGAAGAGGTAGTCAGTTGGTGCAAGGTCTGGTGAACACAGTGGATGTCAGAGAGTTTTAAGTCCAACTTCTGTAGTTTCAGCAGTGTTGTTTGTGCCACATGTAGTAGAGTGTTTTCTTGCAAGAGGATTGTCCTGTCTCTATTGACCAATCTCAGCTGCTTAATCACAAGCATCCTCATCATTTTGTGCAATTTGTTGAAGTAGACATCTGCTGTATTCATTTGACCAAGTTCCATGAAGCTGTAGTGGATAATACTAGTGCTGGACCACCAAACAGACGCCATTGGCTTTTGTTGATGACTATTCGGTTTTGGGCTGTGTTTTGGCACTTCATCTTTATCTGACCATTGTGCTGAACACTTGCAATTGTCAAAAAGAATCCATTTTTTTTTATCACATGTAACAATATGGTGTAGAAATGGTTCACCTTTATGTCATGACAGCAAGAAAGGCAAGCTTCAAGATGATTTCTCTTCTGATGCTCATTTAATTCATGTGGAATCCATCTATCCAGCTTCTTTACCTTGCCGATGGGTTTCAAATGGTCCAACATTGTTGGAATAGTAATGTCAAACCTTACTGTTAATTCATGTGTAGGCTGAGATAGATTTGGTTCCACTACAACTTTCAGCTCATCATTATCCACCTTGGTCTCAGGTCGCCCACATGGCTTATTTTCAAGATTGAGTCTCCAGAATGGAACTTCTTGAAACATTGACACACCGTGAATCCATTAGCTACATCCTTCCCAAACACTTAGTTGATATTTTGAGCTTTCTGCACCGCTTTCATTCCACAACGGAGCTCATATTAGAAAATAATACGAATTTTTGATTTAACAATGGTTTCACAAAAATTGCTCTAAAGAAATGTGAAAGATAATCACAAGCCAAGGCACGCATTTGCAAGACTGAGTATGTACCTTCACAATAAAAATGAAACAAGTGTCAAAGTGAGGTTTCAGAGATATCAACTGTCAAACATAGTACTTAAGGAAATTGGACATTTCATACTTAATGACCTAAATATATTTCTAGAAATTTATCCATTTCTTCTGGATTATCCAATTTGTTGGCATATAATTGTTTATAGTAGTCCCTATGATACTTTGCATTTCTGAGACATCTGTTTTAATGTCTTTACTTTCATTCCTGATTTTATTTGAGTCTTCTCTCTTTTTTCCTCAGTTTAGCTAAGGGTTTGTTGACTTTTGTTTTCAAAAAACCAATTCTTTGGATTTTTATATATTTTACTGTATTTCATTTGATTTATTTTTGCTGTGATCTTTATTATTCCCTTATCCTTTGATAATTTGGCTTAGTTTGTTTTTCTTTTTCTGGTTCCTTGAGTTATAAATTTAGTTTGTTCATTTGCAATATTCTTTTTTTTTTTTTAGTGTTAAGAATTTATGGCTGTCAAATTCTCTCTTATTACTTCTTTTGTTCCATCCCATAAGTTTTGGTAGGAAGTGTTTTCGTTTACAATTATCTTGAGATATTTTTTAAAATTCTCTTTTAATTTCCTCTTTGATTCAGTGGTTGTTCAAGAGTGTGTTATTTGGTTTCCATATTTTGTGAATTTTCCCATTTTCTTCTTGTTACTTATTTCTAATTTTATTCTATTGAGATTGAAAAAGATATCAGGCATGATTTCAATCTTTTTAAGTTTGTTGAGAATTATTTTGTCTCATGTAATATACCATGGGCAATCTTCTATGTGTGCTCGATATGAATCTATATTTTTTTCTTTTGGGTGAAAAGTTCAGTATGTCTGTTAAGCCCATTTGGTCTATAGTGTTGTTCAAGTCTACTGTTTATTGATGTTTTATATGGATGTTGTAACTATTATTGAGAGTGGGATATTGAAATTTCCTATTATTACTGTACAGCTTTCAATTTCTCCTTTCAGATCTGTCTATGTTTGCTTTATATTCTTAGGTGCTCTGATGTTAGGTGGATACATTGAAAATTTTGGTATCTTCCTATTGAATTATGCTTTGTCATTATGTGATGATCTTCTTTGTCTTTAGAGATAGTTTTGGCTTAAAGTCTGATTTGTCTGATGTAAGTATAGCCACTACTGTTTTATTTCGGTTACTATTTACATGGAATATCTTTCTATCCCTTCACTTTCAGCCTATGTGTGTCCTTGAAACTAGACAAAGTTTCTTGTAGACCGCATGTAGTTGATCTTATTTTTTATATTCATTCCGCCACTCTTTGATTGAGGAGTTTAGTCCATTTAAGTTTAAAGCAACTATTGATACAGAAGATTTTACTATTGGCATTTTGTTAACTATTTTCTGTTTTTCCTGTGGTTCTTTTGTCCCTCTTTTTCTCTCTTGCTGTCTTCTTTTGCGTTTCTATGTGTGTGTGTGTGTGTGTGTGTTCTGTTGGTGGATTTTGATGCCTATCTCCTTTTCTTCTGTGTAAAAGAAGAGTATTTTCTTTGTGTATTTTATGTAAATGTAGACATTTACATAAAATAACTTGCAGTTATAATAGTCTATTTTAAGCTGATAATAACTTAATATCCCTTGCATGCAAGAACTATCCACATTTGCTTTTCTTCTTTCCACATTACATGCTACTGATGTTGTAATATTCAACCACTTATGTTATTCATCTTTTAACATAATTTAGCTATAATTGTTTTTTAAAATTTATAGTTCTATCACAATAGAATAACACACTACTGTTATATTAATAAAATATGCTTTTTGGCCTATATATTAATATTTGCCTTTGCTAATGGGTTTCATATTTTCTTATGCCCTTATGTTGCCATTTAGCATTCTTCTGTTTCAACATGTAGAATTCCCTCTGGCATTTTTTGTAAGGCAAATCTGGAGCTGATAAACAACCTCAGCTTCTGTTTGAGAAAATCTTTGTCTCTCCTTCATTTTTTAAGTACAGGTTTGTTGACATAGCATTCTTGGTTGGTTGACTTTTTTTCTTTCTTTCAGCATATTGATTTAATAATTCTGCTCCCTCTGGCCTACAAGGTTTCTGCTGAAAAATCTTCTGCTAGTCTAATGTAAGTTTCTTTGTATGCAACAAGTCACTTTTCTCTTCCTGCATTCAATATTTTTGTCTTTAAATTTTGACAATTTGATCTTAATGTGTCTCAGTGCGAGTCTCTTTGAATTGCTCTTATCTAGTATCCTTTGGGCTTCCTGGATCTATATTTCTATTTCCTTGTTCATTTTTGGGAAGATTTCAGTCATGATTTATTTAATAAGCTATCTGTCCCTCTCTCTCTTATTCTTTTTCTGTAATTCCAATAATGCACATATTTTTCCACTTGATATGTCCAATAATTCCATTAAGCTATCTTCACTCTTTCTATTCATTTTTTTCTCTTGTATTGGATGATTTCCATTGACCTGTCTTTGAATTCACTGATTATTTCTTCCTCTCCATCCAGTCTGCTGTTGAACCTCTCTATTGAATTTTTCAGTTCAGTTAATGTATTCTTCACCTCTATCATTTCTGTTTGGTACTTTAAAAATATTTTCGATCTCTTTTTTGAAATTTGGAGTTTGTTGATACATTACTCTCCTGACCTTGATGAATATCTTTATGATAGTCTTTTGAATTCTCTCTTGGGTAAATTACATACCTCTGTTTCATTAGGATCAGTTCCTGGAGACTTATCTTGTTTTTTCATTTTGAACAAATTTCTTTGTTTTTTCATTTTGCTTGATATTCTGTGTTGTTTTATGCTCATTAGATAAGACAACAGCTTTTCCCAGTCTTGTTAGATTGGCTTCATGTATAAGATTAATCTCGCTATTCAGCCTAGCCAGAGATTCTAGGTATCTCTTAAACTTTTGTATTTCTACAAACCACTCTCTTTGTTCTTATAGGCCCCCAAGAAATTAGGGTGTGCCAAGTCTTATTAGTTCTTTTAGACAGGTGGGATAGAAGCCAGTCCCTTGAGATGAAGCTAGAAAAATTGGGGCATTAGATGGTGTGTTCCATTTTTTTCTTTCCTCAGCAAGAATCTTAGAGCTGGAATTTATCTCCTACTCATTGTGTATAATGCCAGGGAAAATATCTGTGGAAAATTTCTGGACTCTCATTCAGACCTTACATTCTGAACTTGGGGATGTAGGTGCTGGAACTGTGCCTTTTGTAAAAACAATCTCTTTGTTCTCTGTGATTGATGGAGAGTTGGAAATGCAAAGTCCCATCAAATCCCAGAGCTAGGTGATTAAGGAGCTCCCTTGGGTGAAAGCTGTACAAGTTAGAGCCCTTAATGTATGCATAAACTCCTTTCAGGGAAAATCTGAAGAAATGAATTCATTGCTGGAATGAACACGGGAATAAAGCATAGAAAGTACTCACATTCCCATTCAGGCTTCCAAAAATCTGTTGTTTATCTCCCCATTGGCTCCCAGATGCAGGCTAGTTAAAAGCTCAATGCTGAGACAGCAGGTGGGGAAAGTGTACAGGCAGTCTTCTTCAGGTATTTTAGCCCATTCTCAATGCATTCGTCTCAGAGCACATATCCCTGGAAGTGCTCATATGTTTGTTTAAAATCCCTCTTTTTTTTCCTGTGATCTAGGAAAAATTGTAAATGCCTAGTCTTGTCCATTCCCAAAACTAGTGATTTATGGGCCAAACTCTTGGAAGGGGGAACCTTAAAAGTTGAAGTACTATATGGTTGGCCCAAACCTCCTCAGCGGAAAACTGGGAGTTGAGAATTCCTTCTCAATTGTAAGGTGTAGCCCAGGGTGGGGTTTGTACCCACGTGTGCCACAGCTGTTCCTCTCCATTTTGATGTGGATATGTTCCCAGCTGCCTGATGTCTACAAATCTCTCTACTAGCTTTTGCTTTGTCTTAGAGAGAATTGATACATGTATAGATATTTATTCAGTGTGTTTGTGGGAGGAGAAAATCAGGAACCTCCTATTCCACCATCTTGCTGATGTCTGACTTTTCTTTTTCATTTTGCCACCATGTTTTGCTAAAGCAAATGTTATCTTTACCGTCTCAGATTTTTCCTTGCCTCCTTGTCTTATTTTTACTATTATCAATACAAATAGACCAATGCCAAAATCTTAGTGGTTTAACACCATGAAATTTCCATTTAGATACAGAAAGAATAGGAGATTTCTAGTGGTCACTGATCCATAGCAATTCTCAAATCCCACTAGGTGTAAATGGTAAAATTTTATTTCTCTGTTATTCAAAGATTACTATAGAATTGAATAATGGCCCTCCTTCATATTGAGGCTCAGCCTTTTGGAATCTGGGGTCTCTAACATTGCTACGGCAAAGAAAGAGAAAAGTTGAAGAGGCCCTACTCCCAGTAAATATTTAGTAGGCACTTACTGTTCTCATGTGATATCAAAATAGGTTTGTGCTATTCTTTCCCCACATAGAAAGCACTCAACTTTCATGGGAGACAACCCAAAGTTTCATCTTCTCACTGCATCTAGCTCAATATCCAGGATCACTGGATGATGTGCAGTAATCACTGTATCAGATACAGATTATCTCTTTTGTATCTGGAGATCTATAAAACGAAAGAGAATTTAGTTTCTTCCATACACTCACACACAATCTATACTGACAAGATACTGGCAATAAACATGTTTTGTAGTCAGATTTTGAGTTCTGACACATCGCCTGGGAAGGATTTTACTGTTGGTTACTGTAAGAATGACTATCTTATTTCCACAATATAAGAATACTGTTTATTGGAAATATTTGAAACACCTGGAATTATTTTCTCTACTGATCCCCCAAATAATATATTAATATGTATAATTTATTTTAGGTTAATAGAATAAAGTAATATAGATCCACTATCCCTTAACTACCATCTGAATTCCAGAATTTCTAAAAAATCCAAATAACAAAAAACTGGAGTTCCTTCATGTTTAGCACAAATTCATTTAGTGATGAAACTTACCCTGGATGGAAATGAAGATATTTATATTCCTTATTTATCTGACTTCATGTAAATATTTTTATATTTCACTGTAGATACATTAATGTGTTTGATTATGGGCTGCTGCCCCAGATCCCAACTGGAGTTTTATTTAATATATTTTATGTGCCCTGATTTCTAAAATTGGAAAAACTTTTAAATTACAAAATAAATGGTGCTCTAAAAATTTGAGATAAGGAATTATGAAACTGTATGTACATATTTTTGGTTAGGTTTTTGACTTGCTAAGTATTTAACATAACACTGGGGCAAAGTATATACTAATGCCTTTATTTATTTTATTCTTTTTTTTCTCTTTTTTTTTTATTTCTAATGCCTTTAAAGTTTCAATGTTTGTTCAATCTTTTAATCCATGAATTTTTGATATTTATCATTTTTATAAAGTCAAGTCATTGTCAAGAACTATGACTGCTATGTTACATACTCTTCTCTCTTTGAAGAAGGAATATTTATTCCTGGTGTTTATGTTGGAACAGTGGTTACTCCTGAATATTTAGTGTTGTGCACATTTCCATGTTCATTGCTAGAAGTTCATAGCCGTATTTGGTCCTAAGTATATAGCAAGAAGGCAGAAGGATGGACAAATAAAATTAGTAGATAAAAATTACATTAAATGTCAAGAGCAAAATTTAAAAGGGACTAAATTTCTACAGGAAGGGACTCTCTGGCATGTGCTCATATGTATGTGCTTCGACAACTTCATAATGTATTATTGTTTCATTACCCGCGCTTTGTAAATTATCCCTTTATTACCATCCTTAAATTATCATACACTTTTGTGTCTCCTATTTCCTGCCAAGACCCTGACTAGTAAAGTAATTGGCACCCAAAATGGTACCAGAAAACAGACTGCCAAAATGGTCTGGGCATGGGTTGCTCATAAAATCAAAGAATGTAGAGATAACTTTCTTGCCAGGGGAAAAATGAGTCACAAATAAATCTAAGGTATGCAGCAGTCATAATTACTCAGACCGTCACCAGTTGTAGTGCCTGAGGAAGGCAAGGAATTAGAACAGTGTTTGTCAAACCTTAGTGTACATACAAACGACTTCGGGTTTCTGTTAAAATTCTGTTACAGAGACAATAGGTCTGTGACGCCTCTAGACGGCTCTAAGAGGCTGTATTTTTCACAAGCTTCTAGGTGTTGTTAGAAGTGATATGAGACCACATATTAAGTTATGAGGCATTTAGGAGATTAAGTGACTGTAGCACTTCACTTCCATAGCAACAATAGGAATGGCGAAGAGTAAGGAGTCCACTGGCTCCTTCTTATATTCCTAGCTACGAAAGCAGGTTCAAGGAGACACGGTCCGCCCTCCATATGCATGCATTCTGCATCTGTGCATTCAACCAACCATAGATTGAAAATATCCAAAAACCAATTGCATCTCCAGCATAACAGCTATTTACATAGCATTTATATTTTTACATTATATTAGGTATTGTAAGTCATCAAGAGTGAACAAAGCATACAGGAGGGTGTTCGTAGATTATAGGCAATTACTGCACCATTTTACATAAGGGGCTCCTGGAACCAATCCTTCACGGATACTGAGGATTGACTGTCTTGGGAGCTGTGAATATACATCTGAGAATAAATATGAAGACCAGCAGGCTTCCTCTGCAAATCTGAAGTTATTTCTCATCCCTGTGGTTTCAGGGAAGATATGGCTCAGGACCAAGCCCAAGGGCTATCTGGTAATAATGATTACAGAGTTTTAGCAACAATTACATGCTGTTTTTAAAAGCTAAATTAAAGGCATTTGTGGGGAAGGAAGCAGACACTGAGATTTTCACTTAGCACGAAGTCTGGGAAGTGAGAATGCTAGAACGAATAAATCCTCCATGCGTTTTGGCTGAGCTGGCACGTCTAACATTTGTTCAGTGGCAAGTAGAGGGGGATGATGACATCACCATTATAAGAACAGAATATTCTTTTAGAGACCACTTAGATTTTGGTAATTGAATCTAGAAGCATTTGTAGGACACCAATATTTTCTAATAAAATGGAATGATTTTGTAAGTACCGCATAGTATGTTTAGAAGCAGTAATAATTTAAATTGAGGTGGAAAGTAAATTGAATCAGATCAAACTAAAATTAATCCAAAAATAAATTTCTTCTGAAATTGGCATGCCAAAAGTTAGTTGGCAACTAATTTATAATAAACTAAAGTTCTTCATGAAAAGAACATTGCCAACATTGCCATATTATTAGGTAATCATCAGTGACAGTTCACAAATTTTACTTGTTAGACGGTTCTTTTGCACAGATTTCCCATTTGAGTTGTCAATGTTAGGTGCAATGGGGTTTTTTAACTCCTTTGCTTTTTCCATATATAGTTGTTCCTTGGTATCTGTAGGGGGATTGGTTCCAGGACACCCTGCAGGTACCAAAATCCACAGATGCTCATGTCCTTTATATGAAATAGTATAGTATTTGCATGTAAACTATGGACATCCTTTTGTGTACTTTAAATCATCTCTAGATTTCTTGTAATACCTAATACACTGTAAGTGCTACGTAAACAGTTGTTATACTCTATTGTTTAGGGAAAATTGACAAGAAAAAAATCTGTACACGTTCAGTACAAATGCAACCAGTGTAGGCCTAACTTCGATCCCAGGTTAGTTGAAATCATGGACACATAATCTGTGGATACTGAGAACCAACTGTAGTAGGTAGCAAGCAAATTCAACTTTTTGGTTCACATTTACACTCCTGAAGGTGGGATCATTCTGCATGAAAGGTGGGATTGTGTGAAAGAACGTGCAATATTTCGATTCTTCAAATATCTACTCTTACTTCCTTAGCTCAAGCGCAGATGCAAAAAAAAATAAAAGCACCTTTTGATATCTATTTTGAGCATGTCACTGTTAACTCACAGAGTAGGACAAGAATTGTTTTCCTAATAGAGCTGGCGACTGATATGTATCTATTCTGTAAAGAAGAATAAAATAGAGTTGTGAATGATAAACTGAAAAAGGCTCTGTATAAACGCATAAAGTTAAAATTGATTTATTTATTTGGAGTTCTTTAAAGAAGTCTATTCTCATTTGTGTCCTTTATTTAGGGAAAAGCAGAGGGCGTTCGGCTTTGCTTGTTTATAGTGGATTCACGACCCATCATTACTCTTATTCTATGCCTGTAGGGAAGGAAGAATATTCCATTGCTTCTTTTTTTTAAATTTACTTCCATCTCTAATTGCTGGCTACTCCTTCTGTCTGAGCTGGGTTTAAATGTGCAGTGAGCGTCAAGGAGAGGGAATGGATAGTTAATGGGGAGTAGAATCGTTCTTATTTTGACGATATTGGCAAAATATGGTTCATCCTCTCTGATCCTAGCCAATATTTGAAGCTGATCCTTTCTTGTGTGCAGTGTTTTTATTGGTTGAGTGGGTGTCCTCCTCCCTTTATGGATATTTCTTACATGAAATTCCCTCACAGTTCACTATTTTATTTCCTCCGCAGCTCCAAGGAGTTCCCGCCAAAAAACTCTTCCTCACTAATCCCTCACATAACCTGACCTTTTTCATCATCTCCAGGTGGTTAACAAGCCCAAGAATCACGTAACTGATTTTTTTTCCCAAGTTAAACTCCTTTATGAATTTGACATTCTGTCTAACAGCTCCTTTGGAACGCTGCATTCGTTTGACTTCGGTGCCCCAGCTTAAACATACGCTGCCCAGCACGGAAGCACATTCGAAACCTATATTGAAGAAAGGCTCTTTTTGTAATTAGCAAAGCTTTGAGTTAGTAGGGCCTCCTAATTTCACCTAAAATCATGAGGCTTCTTTTCTGTTCTGCCTCGAAGCCCGCCAGAATCATAAAAGAGCTTTCCTCTCCTGTTATCTAGAGATCGACTCGGATCTCAATTATGTTTATTCCATTCAGTGGCTCTTCCCTGTGATGGGCGTAGTGGTGAAGGCTGTGTAGGAAAATGGGGTTTAGGAGAAGTCATTTGTTCTTATCACACAAAGGAATTTTATTTTTAACTGTTGAGAACAAAAATATGCCCGGTTTTCAAATATGATCATAATTCAAGGTTCTCTCCAATTAAAAATATTTCCAATTAAAATTTTTTCCTATAAAGTAGTGCATAATTCACTTATAGTTTTGCCATAATTACTTAGAACCTATTCTCTAGATAATTTATTTTTCCCCTCATATTTCTTTCAAGTTGCCCAAATAATTATATTCCCAAAGGATCGCCAGTCATTCAGACTTTTGGTCTACGCTGCATTTTGCCTCATGAGAACAGCAGACACTTGCAGAAATGCAAGCCAATCATAGCTTTTAAAACTGCCTTTTGTTTTAAAAAATGTCAACGTGACTTTTCCTCATAAGACTAGAATGTCAAACATAAGATGTAAAAATAAAATCCTCATCGGACTGGTATATAGTCAGTTTTCTTCTTATATCTTCAGCCGAATGTTGATTTAAATTTATGGGGAATCGCTTATACTCTTATTTTTGGTTCACAGTCATTTTATATTTATTTATCTGTTATTTTCAGTTTGAAGATGTACAAAAGGCTACATGAATCTTTGAAATAGAATCAAGAGTGTTGTCTGCACTAGGGTAGTTAGAGAAAGGCATTATCAGACAACTTTTCTATTGGTAGCAGCAATGGATTTGGATATGGGAAAAAAAAGGAAATTTTATTGGCCTTATATTACGTGAAATATATTTTCTCTGAATATTTTAAACTTTCCTTTTATGTACATATATTTTAGGTATCTTTTTTACTTTTTTCCTTCTTTCCTACCTTCCTTTCTTCCTTTTTTCCTTTCCTTTCTTCTTCCCCTCCCTTCCTATTTGAGTTTAAGCTCCAGTTTCTTTTTTTTCCTTATTTTTTTTTTATTTCAGCATATTACAGGGGTACAAATGTTTAGGTTATGTATATTGCCTTTGCCCCGCCTACGTCGGAGCTTCAAGTGTGTCCATCCCCCAGACGATGCGCACCACACCCATTAGGTGTGAATATACCCATCCCCTCCACCCCCTCCCACCTGCCCGACACTCAACGAATGTTACTACTAAATGTGCACTTTAGTGTTATCAGTTAATACCAATTTGATGGTGAGTACATGTGGTGCTTATTTTTCCATTCTTGGGATACTTCACTTAGTAGAATGGGCTCCAGCTCCATCCAGGACACTACAAAGGATGCTAGATCATCATTGTTTTTGTGGCTGAGTAGAACTCCATGGTTTACATATACCACATTTTATTAATCCACTCACGGATTGATGGACACTTGGGTTGATTACACATCTTTGCAATTGTGAATTGTGCTGCCATAAACATTCTAGTGCAGATGTCTTTTTTATAGAATGTCTTTTGTTCCTTTGGGTAGATGCCCAGTAATGGGATTGCTCGATCAAATGGTAGTTCCACTTGTAGCTCTTTGAGGTATCTCCATATTGCTTTCCACAGAGGTTGTACTAGTTTACAGTTCCACCAGCAGTGTATGAGTGTTCCTATCTCTCCACATTCACACCAACATTTATTGTTTTGAAACTTTTTAATAAAAGCCGTTCTCACTGAAGTTAAATGATTTATCTTTGTGGTTTTGTTTTGCATTTCTCTGATGATTAAAGTTGTTGAGCATTTTCTAATATGTTTGCTGGCCATTAGTCTGTCTTATTTTGAAAAGTTTCTGTTCACGTGCTTTGCCCACTTTTTAATGGGGTTGTTTGATTTTTTCATACTGATATTCCTGAGTTCTGTATAGATTCTGTGTAGATTTCCTGAGTTCTGAAAATAAAGCAATATCAACCCTTTATCGGATGTGTAGCATGCGAATATTTTCTCCCATTCTGCAGGTTGTCTGTTTGCTGTTGTGATAGTTTTCTTGGCTGTAAAGAAGATTTTTAATTTGGTCAGGTCCCATTTATTTATTTTTGTTGTTGATGTGATTATCTTTGGGGTCTTCTTAATAAATTTTTTCCCTGGGCCAGTGTCTTTAAGAGTTTTTCAAAAACTTTTGTCCAGCATTTTTATAGTTTCATGCCTTAGGTTTACGTCTGTTATCCACCGTGGGTTGAATTTTTTGAGATGAGAGGTGTGGATCCTGGTTCAGTCTTCTACATGTGGCTATCCAATTTTCCCAGAACCATTTATTGAATAAGGATTCTTTTCCCCAGTGCATGTTTTTGTCTGCTTTGTTGAAGATTAGATGGCTGCACGAAGATGGTTTTATATCTGGGTTCTCAGTTCTGTTCCATTGGTTTATGTCTCTGTTCTTTCACCAGCACCATGCTGTTTTAATTACTATGACCTTGTTGTATAGCTTGAAGTCTGGTAACTGGATGCCTCCAGAATTGTTCTTTTTGCTTAAGATTGCTTTTGTTATACGGAGTCTTCTCTGGTTCCATACAAAGCATAAAATTATTTTTTCTAGATCCGTGAACAATGATGTTGGTATTTCAATGCTTGGTAACAATGCCTCAGTTTCCTAATCTATGCAGTTTGATAATAATATCAAACCTAGACATAATGACAAAATGAAGTAGTGCATGTGAAAAACTTACGTGGCACATTTCCTCATTTTATACAGTTTGACAGTTATGTAGGAAATTAGGTATGTCATCAAAAACACTGGGTACCATGTCAATTTGATTTTATTTTTGTAAACCTGTTATCTGGTGCCCCTGCCTATTAGGGGAGCCCAGGCAGTGCACTAATTTGTGTTTCTTTTCAGCATTCCCGTTTTCCATCCTGGGGAGGGGTCTAGCATTCTTGACTATAATCGAGACCAGACCAACCACCAGCCTCTGTGAGTGCTGCTTAATGAATAACTTCATCTACAGTCTGCTTCAAACTGGACAAACCGCCTGGAATCATAACTGTGCCATTAGCTCGATGAGATAAATGAAGACCATTTGATGATTCCAGACTCAGTTTTCTTGCACCAGATAATAACTCTGGCTTAGATATGATCCAAATGTACGTGTCCCTTGTGATATTTCAACATAATAGTTAAAAAATCACTAATGTTTGGATTATAAGGAAGATCAAAGAGAATAAACTGAAATATACAAATTATCCACCACCCAGACTTAACAAATGTCAAGATTTGGTCACATGTATTTCAAATCCTGAAAAGTTCTGTTAAAGGTACAAATGAAATTCCTCCCTTCTCTTTCTAGCTTCTTTTTCTTTCCTAGAAGAAACTTCTCTTCTAATGTTGATATGTAGCTCTTTATTTTTTATAACTTATATACTCTCATTGTGTGCTTTTAAAATTTGTACAATGTGATATATAATATGTATATCTCTGAATTATAGTTTTGTCATGCAGTAGTCATATTTATGCTTAATGATGTATTTATATGTAGGTTATATATTTCACAGGATTCACACAACAGAATTTTATACTACATGCATGTCTTTGTGTGTTCCTCTTTTGTGTGTGGGTGTGTGAGTGTGTGGGTGTGTGTGTGATGTTGGTCATTTGAGTTCCCTGCAGCTTTTATTTTTTTATTGATACATAATATCTCGTATATTTATAGGGTACACAGTACATGTGATATTTTGTTACATGCATAGAATCTGTAATGATCAAGTTGGAGTATTTGGGATCCATCACCTTGGGTATTTGTCATTTCTATGTGTTGGGAACATTTCAAGTCCTCTCTTCCAACCACTTTGAAATATACAATACATTGTTGCTAAGTATAGTCACCCTACTCTGTTATGGAACTTTAGAACTTACTCCTGTCTACAGCCATACTACCTGAACGTGTCTGATATTGTCTGATCTCTGGAACTTGAGTAGGGTTGGGCCTGGTTAGTACTTGGATGGGAGAACTTACTCCTTCCAACTCACTGTATGTTTGTACTCATTAATCAACTTCTCTTCACCCCATCTGCTCTAGCCTCTGGTAACTATCATTCTACTCTCCACCTCCATGAGACCAACTTTTTTAGCTCCCACGTATGAGTAAAAACATGTGATATTAGTCTTTCTATGCTTGGCTTATTTTACTTAACATAATTACCTCTAGCTCCATCTATGTTGCTTCAAATAACAGAATTTTATTCTTTTGTTTTTTTTTTTTTTTGGCCAAATAGTATTCCATTGTGAATATATACCACATTTTCTTTATGTGTTTGTCTGTTGATGGATACTTAGGTTGATTCCATATCTTTACCTTTGTGAATACTGTTGCAATAAACACAGCTATTCATTACTACCAGTAATGCTGGGAGTAGCATTTTCACACATTGAGATTTTCCTGGCATATATACAAGAATGTATATCTCGAGGTGGAATTGTGGTGTTGCAGAGCACATATATCTTCAGTCTCTCTGTGATACAATGTTATCCTAATATTTCTCTCTACTACCTGGGCTTCCATGCTTGGCTGCCATTCCAAACAAAAAGAGAAATCCTCTGGGATAAACTGTACCTGGCATGTCGTACTGTGCCAACAGTGTAGCATGAACCCTGTCCTCGGTTACCACTCTCAGGGCACATTCACTCCTAAAGTGCCTACAGAACTAGACATTATTCACATCCTATATGATTAATTTACTTTGCAAGGGTTTTTACGTCCTTACTGGGAGAGAATTTTATTAGATTAAAAATACTATTACCCAATAAGCTCTGAGAAGGTAAAACACAATCTTTCATTTTCTTAGAAAAACACAATCTTTCATTTTCTCTGAGATTTCAAACCAGTGAATAGTAGATTGTTGTCTAAAAAATGAATTTTGTTGAAGTCATGAAAGCACATCTTAAAAATAGAGAAAAAAATCCCTTTATTGGGATTTTGTTATCTGGTTTTAAAATATAGTTGGCAATTAATATTTACTGCGTGTAATGCAACAGGATCATAGTTAATCACTCACCAATTTAGATCTAAATATTAATTGTCAAGAGAGAAATCTTTCTCTGAATGAAAAGAATATTTGAGTTTTATGAAAAAGAAAAAACACAAAAGTGACTTTCTGGATTTGAATTTACAGTAGCAATTAAATAAGCATAATTAAAAAATTGATCTTGGATTAAGAAGTTAATGAGTCATACATCCATGAATGTTTGGGAGAGAAAAAGTACTAAAAAAGTGATTATTAGTTAAAATATTTAAATGAATGAATAAATACAGTCATGTACTACATAATAATGTTTTGATCAACAAAACACCACATATACCATGGTGGTTCTATAAGATTATAATGCTGTATTTTTACTATATCTTTTCTATATTTAAATATGTTTAGATACACAAATACTTAACACTGTGTTACAGTTGTCTACAGTATTCCATACCGTAGCATGCTGGATAGGTTTATAGGTTTGCAGCCTAGGAGCAATAGGCTATACGAAATAGCCTAGGTGTGTTGTAGGCTATTCCATCCAGGTTCATATAATGACAAAATTTCCTAATGATGCATTTCTCAGAATGTATCTTCATTATGAAGCAATTTGTGACTGTAAATAACTAACATGAAACACCTTTGAGAAACTAGTCCGTACCTGGTTTACCTTTGTATCATTTGTGGCTTCAAGTACAATACTTTGTGCCTGGAAAATACTATTTATTAGTAAATAGCTGTTGCTGAGTGAATGAATGAATGGATGAACAAGTGATGTTTGAAGTGATCACAAGAGACACACAGGCTTGTTTGCTTTCTTATTGGGAGTAAAATAAGGGAATGGAGAATTAAAATTAGAAAATAATTAATAGTATCATATTTTACTCTAAGTTTAAAGGATTTTTGGTATTAGATGTTTTTGTTGATTCAAAATGAGAAAAGATATCCATTCTCTAATACTTAAAGCCCAGCATAGCATCTGTCCAGGCAACTGAGAACTTTTAGCAAAACGCCTCTTTGACATCTATGGCATCATTTAAAAAATGTTCTGGGGACTTAATTATAATTCTCTTCTAAGCTTTGTTGAGCTTGACTAAGACTTTTACCTAGTCTCTTGGGTTTGCTACCACCGTTGCTAGTACATGACAGGTTTTTGGACGGCTGTGACCAGGCAGGCTGGTCACTTTAGGATTTGTCTGAACCACAGGCAAGAGAAACATGTATTTAGACAGAATGCTGAAAATATATAAATCGTGAAATCAATTTGATGAGTTTTAACCAACAGTGTTATTTTTAATGAGATAAGTGTATCAGAACACACTGCACATAGTAAGGAAGTATTGTTTCATGAAATGTATAGATACGTATTTAAATAAAATAAAATATATTTCCTCCCATGGTTGCAGTAAATATATCTGAAAGCTGATCTCTCAGGGGACAAAAGAACAGAATCTTACGTAAAAATGATGACAGTAAGTAGACAAAGACAAAAACCAGGAGTAGCATTCTGGAAACCAAGGATAGAGGGTATTTTTGAGGAGAGGTTGATCAGCAATATCACCTGCCAGAGGTGAGATCAAGTAGAATAAGGTGAGAAGGAGCTAACCTGACTTAGCAATAAGGAGGCCATAGACGGTTTTGTTTCATTTCTGTGATGGCGTAGAACTTGAACAGGTTGACGAGTCAATCGTGTTAAGGAAATAGAGTCTAGTAATTAGGAAATACTTTAAAATCTTGAGTTCGAAGGCAAGAGAAACAGGGCAACAGAGGCAATTTATAAAATCTCTCTAAATAACAGTTTTCTTATCTGTAAAATAGGTGCAGAAATAGGTATTTGATAAGCAAAGCACAGTTCTTGGACAGCATGTGGTGCTCACTAAATGCAAACTGCAACCACCCCTCCACTGTCACCATCGTTGGCATAATTTCTTCACTTGATCTGAACCAAAAGGACAAGAAGCAATTTTATTTTGAGACAGGGTCTTGCTCTGTTGCTCAGGCTTGATAGAGTGCAGTGGTGTTATCATAGCTCACTGCAGCCTCCAACTCCTGGGCTTACGTGGTCCTCCTGCCTCAGCCTCCCGAGTAGCTGGAACTACAGGCACGCGCCACCATGCCCGGCTAATTTTTTATGTTTTGTAGAAACGGGGTCTCTATGTTGCCCAGGCTGGTCTCAAACTCCTGGCCTAAAGTAATATTCCTGTCTTGGCCTCCGAAAGTGCTCGGATTATAGGCATGAGCCACTGCGCCCAGCCCCATCACCATCATCTATTTCAGTAGGTTATTTTCAAAGGGGTTTTTATATATTACTCTCCTGTCCATCACTAGTAACTTCACTATTTTTACCTTCTACTTTAGAATTCTGGATATAAAATTTAATGATTTTATGTTTATGGAAATAGAGTGGGCAAAAGCACATGCACATGAGTGTGTGTGTGTGTTATTTGTTTGTGTGTGTGTCTGTGTGTGTGTGTGTTTGCGGCATAAATTACCAGTTCGGAAGAGACCCAGGCCTAGACTCTGTTGCATTTCAATCCAAATCCTACGTAAAGATTTATAAGCATGGAAAGCATGGATTGACATTTACTATTAACATGTTCCGGGCCTCTTCTACGCACTTCACATTCATTAATCCTCACGGTCACCCAGTAGGGGAAGTGCTCCGAACGCATCTTCGTTAGATGAGTCGCAGAAGGGCCTGTGGAGTTACATAAACACGTAGCACATATGCTTTTGCGGTAGCTGTGATGCGCACCCTTTGGGGAAAGGTTAAAACCAGTAAAGAGAGTGGGTGGGATAGAGAGAGCGCCCACATTTACGCTCCCATTTCTCTCTCCTTCCTCTGTCCATGACAAAGAGTGGGTTCATATGTTTTTAAAGAATCAGCCCACTCTTGCAGAGCTTATCAATCGTCCCCTTTGAACATTTCCTGGGCAGGGCGAGAACACTCGGTGCAGACTTTGCACAACTCCTTTGTCACTGGGGCCAGGAAAAGCGCTGTTCAGCGATGTTTTACTTGGGCAGGTCAGACGTGGCCGCCTGACTTGCCTTTCACGACGCACAGTTGACATGCGTTGAGCTGGTCACCGGCTCGGCCAGAGTTAGATGCCACTGCATGTTTGCGAGAGCGGCAAGGAGCAGGTTAGAGCAGCTACTGGCTGTGGGATTGGAAATACGATTCCACTGCGAAATATTTCCGGAGATACTGCGGGCTAAAGTTTCAAAGTATCTCCAGAGGGTTTAGCTTTATTACTCACACTGATGTCAGCGGGGGCTGGCCAGTGACAGCCTCGGCTGCTCTCTGGAACTTTGCCCGACGACTTCTGTTTCAGCCACTAGAAATTGTTTGTTTCATGGTTTTTCTCTTCCCCCCACCAAATAAACCAGTCTCAAATATTTGATGTTAAGGAAACATCAGAAAAGCAGTCCTGCGGAACAGCGGCCAGCTATGAGCCGTCAGCGGGAGAGTACACACGAGCCTCTCTCTCCACGACATAGACGTTGCCTACGAAAGCAACTCCTGCTCCTGAAAGCTGATCTTCTTGTTGACTTCCATTATAAAACTGGAGCCTTGTCCCCCCAGAGAATCTTGACAAATAAAACAGAAACATATTTAAAGGCAGCAAATTTAAAAGACATATTTAAAACTGATTAATGCAATGTATACGAATATTTAAATGAGTTTGAAATAGTAACGGTTATTTTTGTCTTTGTAAGTTGGCTTAAATTCGAAAGGAAAATAAATGAGTCCAAATAGGAAAAGAGACATGTGGTTCAAGGTTTCCTCATCTCGTTGAAGCCCCCACCGTGTCACATTCTGCAACAGAATGTTGCCTGTTGTTCCCACTGATTGGACACACTACGCTTCCAGGGAGTTTAAGAAATCTCTTAGCGTATCATTATCATTTTTAAAATAATAAGCGTGTTTGTGTGGTTGCAGGAAGGAAGAAAATACAGCAGCATGACAGGAACGACAATTTAAATGATAAGAAACTGAATTAAACCTATTCTTATTACATATTCCGATTTCACATCCTCCAAAAAGCCTTTTTGCCAAATGCTGTATTAATTCCACAAGGTCTTCATTCGATCCCAACTGAATCCCAGTTTATGGACAAAATTTATACCTGCCAGAGTCAGGCAGGTCAGACCTCGGATCAGGTTCCCTTGGCTTCCTGCCCTGACCTCCTCTCACCTGGAGCATCTGTTTCCTTTGACTCCTTTTTCTTCTCCTGTCTTCTTCCACTTGCAAATTCCGACTTACAATTTAGTCAGTCAGCAACTAAGCAACTATCCGCCTGCCTCTAACTGGTTGGTGATATTGGCCAGTTAGCGTGGCCCGTCGCTACTCAGGGTCCCTAGGTACAGGCTGGTGGCCTGCAGGAAGGACTCAAGGCTACTCTGTGCATCGTCACCCCTCAGCCCTGCCCTCAGCTCGTTCCGGGGCATGCGGATGTGAACACTTTATGTTCAGGGTCGCAGGGAACTGAAGGTGGCTGGGATTTTGCTGTGGCTTATTTTGCTTTCTCTTGACTTTGGGCAGCCCTGTGACTCCTTGACCAACAGATTGGGATGGAAGGGACACCGCGCCTGCTCTAGGCCTAGACTTTAAGTTCTCCGGAAGCTCCGCGTCCTCCCTTCCAGGGCTTGCTGTCAGGGTTCACTCTCCCGGGAACCAGCTGCCACACTGTGGGAGGCCCCGGTCACGTGGAGGGGACACAGGGCACAGGCAGGTGTTCTGGGCAGCAGCCACTTTGAGCTTGCAGTCAAATGCTAGCATCGGCCAGCGGCCAGCCCTGTGAGCAGGCCACCTGGGTCACGGCCACCCAGCTGAGCCCCCGCCAGCATCCAGGAGAGGGGAACTGCCCGCTGAGCCTCGTCGACCTGCGGATTTGGGAGAGAAAATGCAATAAATGGTGGTTTCGAGCCGTCAGGTTTTGGGGCGCTTGGTCGCACAGCGAGAGATGACAGGAACAGGGATGATTCTTAGTTATGGTGACGTCAAGATGAGGGACAGGGAGCTTACGTCGCGTGAGCCTGCCAGTGTGGTCCTTGCTCAGGAGGATGGCTCGCTGCTCTGGGACTGGTGCGTAGCTGTGTTAGGGCAAAGCACCGAGGTCTCCTTTCCTGGGGAGTTGCTGACCGTCCTGTCTCCCTCCCCCTGTCAAAGTCGTCACAGGTGACAGGAGGCCTTTGGGCCCACCGGGGCCGGGCGGAAGGAGCCTCCCTAAGTCGCATACGCCTCTAGGGTTCTGTCCTGGGGTTTGTCTGCCAAAGCTTTCAGGAAGGTTTTTCCTCATCAGGTGCTGGTCCCTGGACGTCAACCTCCCCCAGGGAGCCGGAGTCGGGCCTCCCTGAGCCTCAACACCCGGGTCTTCTCATGCTCTTCCTGCATCCTCACAGCCTCTCTCCAGGGGACATTTCAGAGAAGAGGACTAAGGTCTGTTTACGCGTCCCTGTCCTCCACCGGCCCAGCAGCCTCCTCGAGGGCAGTAATCATGGTTTGTTTATCTCTGCCTCAAGCGTCTGGAAAAGTCTGTCGCACAGCCTTCAGCAGAAATTTCTGGAAGCAAGCGGCAGTTATAGAACATTGCAGAATATGCTCGGCGTGTTCGTGTTCAGTGAAGCAGGAGCCCGGCCATGTCGTGCCCTCTAACTTATACTAGAACTAGTTGATTCACTTGCTGGCCCTGGTATTTACCTCGGCGTCTGTCTCCTCTTGCCCCACAGCGTCCAGAACTACCTGCATCTGCATTTTGGGTACAGCAATATCTGCTCGCAAACATCGGAACTAAGTATTCGTAATTGTCTTTGTGTTAACTGCCCCGATTCTTTAACGCCCTGACCTCACCTCTAGTAATTTCCTGACTGTTCTGTGCTGCTCGGTGTTTCGATATTACTTCATAAAGACTGATTTCAACGCCTTTTCACTTTGCAAATGCTAAATCTAACTGAATTGGAGATGAGATACTCTCAACAGTTTTTTGTGACTGTTCAGTAACACTAATCAGTATTGGGATTCCTGCAGCATTTTCTGTTACCAGAGATTTAAGGCTGTCCCCTGTTAATGGTCTCTCTGTGCCCTTTCTGTTCCAGCGGCATTCATGCTCACGTCTCGCTCTGAATTTCAAGTCATTGTTTTGATCATAGCACAGAAACAGAAGTGTCAATACAAACGGTAAAGTTTTCATTCTTTTTAATCATCGTATTTATCCTGGGAGTGTTCAACCCTCCAGTTTTTAATGTTCTTACTGTTCCATAGCTGTGCACTGCCGGTTCCATAGCTGTGCACTGCCGGGTCAACTCTTTCGTTGTGTTGGTTGGTTATGGACAACGCACAGAAGAAATTATAGACTAGACGAACCTTGTTTTTGCCCAAATGTTTTCTTGACTTTTCAGCAAACCACTGAGGCAACTCTGAGGATGTTTCAAAGGGGAAAAGGTTGTAGGAAATACGTTTCCTGTGACTCTGTGGATCCACTTTATACTTTTGTTTCCATCCTGCTCTTCCACCGCGTTGTAAGCAATAAAAGAACAGGCCCCATTTCCCTCTGGTTTTCAGCGGGGTCCAGTCTATGGGAGGCATTGGCCGCAGCCAGAGGGTGGGAAGATAAAGCAACCCTGGCGCACATACCCCTCCCGACTTCCATCTGTCTTTGCTTCCATATTGTTCTGCCTGTGGCTTTGTTCCCGTACCGAAGGCCATCGCTGCTAAATTGAAGTTCTCCCTGACAAGTGTGTATCTTGCTAATTAATCATGTGTTTTCCCTCTCTGGGGATCGCAGTGGCTTCTTATGGTTTCTAGCCCTGAGATTTTTCACCAGATCTTCTTTTTTTGTTGTTGTTGTAACTTGCCTATGCCTAGTCAATTGTCCGTTCATTAAATTGTCTTTGATTACTACCTCCATTTTGCTATCTCTTCGCTGCCAGGAACCTTGAGGGTTAAACCTCCAAGTATTTGTCAAGCTGTCTTCAATTTCTAGGTTACAGAGAACGTTGAATTGTATATTCTGTGAGAGTCAGAGCCACGCCTCGTGGATTTGGGCAAAATCTAGGACAACATGTGTGCCTGACAATGAATATGAAAAAGTCTTAAACTCACTCCTTCCGAGATCAGTACAACTCTAACCCCAGGGATGCTCCTTTTCTGGAAAGTCTTTGTTAAACTCAGTTTACCTGTTGCTGACAAATAAAACTATTTTTCCCACAGGACACCTGCCAAACATGTTTACTCCTCTTTCCCTGATGTTTTCTCCCTTCACCTCTTCATTCCCATTTTCCCCTTCTTTTTGTACATCTAGGTTGCAATGCCACCTTTGAGGATTTCATAGGAGCCTCACTACGAATTGATCAAATTTAGTTATTTCCCCCTTATTTAATGCTTAGGCCTGGTGTAGACTCAGATCACAGGCCCAGCACTGTGGCCAGTCATTTGTGTACCTAAATTGCCCGG
>CAUYSK010004309.1:0-53430 GCA_963575035.1 Avahi laniger | reverse complement strand
ACAAAACACAATGGTGATCTGGCACCTCTTGTATTCTCCTGGATAGAGCTGGAGCCCAGTCTACTGAGTGAAGTATCCGAAGAATGGAAAAACAAGCACCACATGTACTCACCATCAAATTGGTATTAACTGATCAACACTTAACGTGGACACGTAGTAGTAACATTCATCGGGTGATGGGCAGGTGTGGAGGGAGGAGAGGATGAGTATATTCACACCTAATGGGTGTGGTACGCACCGTCTGGGGGATGGACACACCTGAAGTTCTGACTTGAGTGGGGCAAAGGCAATATATGTAACAAAAACATTGGTACCCCCATAATATGTTGAAATAAAAAATAAAAAAAATAGAAATTTGCTTATATTTATAGAGAAGAGATTGATTTTTAAAGAGGAAAAAACACTGAAGAGAAAAAGGAAAGATTAAAACAATGCCTAAGTCTCCAGGTGTGCTATTTAAGGTCCTACTGGGGGCAGTGGAGTCAGGCTGGCAGGGCAGAATTGATGGTGAAAAAAAGCATATTCTAGATGAAAATAATAGTCTTTAAATCTTGAGTCAAGATAAAACAAAGATTAAACGAGTGAAATAGGAAATTAGACCTGACCCCCAAAATAAGTGGAAATTTGGGATGATATTTACCATCTTTATTGCTGGACCTTTGGTTAGTCCCTTGGCCAGTCTCTCTGACCTGTGAACCAAAATGTATTTCTCCTTTTGAGTGAATTTTATAGCTTAGTAGCAGTTCCCATAGGAGTTGTAGCATCTGGGTAGTGGTGTGTGAGGTTTTCTTGTTCTTTCCCTAACAAAGGAAATGAATACTTAGTAAATCAAGAATATATTAAAAATTAAACACCTTACACAGATTTTATCTATAAAGTTAGAAGATATTTTTATCATGTGTAAATAGGATTGTTACATAATATGTTGTGAAATTTTGGTAGCAAATAATTGTTTTTCTTTTGAAAAGTACTTTAGAAATTGCTATTTCCTGTTGCTTATTCAGTTATTCTCTGAATTAAAAATTGTTTTACTTTTTGAAAATATCATTGGCTATTTTTTGGTAATGATTTCGGGGAAAAAAGTGTTTTGTAATGATTGTAGGGTTCCAAGCCATAATAACTTATGTTTTCCTTCGATCTGAGACTTTCATGACTAACATATCTCTCTAACAAATATGTAAGAATTATCTTTTGAAGCTAAAGGTTTTATAGGAGTGTCCTTTTTTTAAATACTACTGACAGTTACCCCATAGGCAAATACTAATATTTGTTTAGTTCCCTGTCAGTGAAGTTTATTCCATTGTTATTTTTTGAGCACAATAAACACATGAAGTGTGTTTATAATAAATAGGAAAAGTAAGGAAAGGTGCAAGGGATGGGTAATGTGGGCCCCAGGGTGTTGCAATTTTATGTCAGATAGGAAAGTTCTCCACGATAGTGTGATATTTAGGGCCTTGAAGGAGGTAAGGGAGGAGGCTGTGCACATCCGCGGAAAGTATTCAAGCAGAGGGAACAGCAAGTGCAAAGGCCCGAGACAGGTGTGTGCTGGTATGTGAGGAATAGCAGGGAAGCCAGAATGGAGCGGGCTGGAGACAGTTGTAGGAGATGAGGTCTCGGAGGTCACAGGGACCGGTTTGTGAGGACCCCTGCTTGTCTTCTGATTGAGCTGGGAAGCCAGCAGGAGGGAGGAGGACTGTGATCTGACTGATGTACACTGGAAAGGGTGCACTGAGCACTGTGTGCAGCACAAACTGTAGGAGGACTTGGATGGGAGAGGGGAGTCCAGCTAGGAGACCGATGGTGTATTGCACCAGGATGCTTGCCATGGAGGTGGTGAGAATCTGTCACCTTCCGGAAATAGAGCTACAGGATTTGCTGTTGTATTGATATCAGCTGATGAAAAAACAGAATCAAGAATACACCTGCTGTTTTCAGAAACAGAGAAAGACTTGACGAGGACAGATTTGGATGTGGGTACAAGGAGACATCAAAGCTTAATTCTGAATACACTTTGTTTGAGATGTCCATTAGACAACTACCTAGCCAAGTCCTACAAGTAGCCGGATTATTGGAGATATATTTATGTGTGTATGTACATATGTGTATGTGTGTATATGTACACACATACACATATTTATGGTATCTCCAATACATACATGCACACACACATATATACAAGGTAGAAGTGATTGAGGCAGGAGTTAAATATTTACTATACAGAATCCTATAGGTGATATTTAAAAACCATGGGATAAGACAAGATGATGTCATCCAGGAAATCGGTGTAGAGAAGAGGAGGTTACGCAGGCTGAGCTCTGGGGCTCTCTCTTGGATAAGATCATGAGGACAAGAGGCCAGTGAGTTAGGAGATAACCCCAAGAGAACAGGGTGAAGCTGAGTGGAGAAAGCGTGTTGCGAAGCAGAATGCTCTACTGTGTCAAATGTGCCGAAGGTTTGAGTAAGGGAACTAGAGAGCTTGTCATTGCATTTGGCAATGTGGAGGCCACTGGCGACCTTCAGCAGGGAAGCTTTGGCAAAGTGGTGGCATCGAAAGCCTGATTACGGCAGGTTCAAGAGAGAAGGGTAGGACAGGTAGCAGAGACAGCCGGTATAGACAGCTCTTGGGAGGAGTTTTGCTGTAAGAAGAGCAGAGAAGCAGAGTATTAGCTGCCATGGAATGGAATGGGGACGGTGGGATGGGGGTGTTCTGTAAAGATGGGCCGGAGCCGGCGTGTCTGCATGCTCCTGGGAAGAGCAGAAGCGATCTGCTGTTCAGGGGAGGGCTGTACCTTAGATGGGACCATGTCCTTCATCAGGAGGAAGGCGGGACAGCCACGGATACAGGGAAGTTGATAGCAGGCGTGTGTCTTTTAGCTTCTATTTTCTCAGTGAAACAATAAGTAAGGCTACTCTGAGAGTGTGTAATTAGGTAACTGCTGTACATCTGTCTGCTCGAATGGATATTTTTGGGGCTGTATTTACATTTTCAAACATGGGGTACATCTGAAACCTGCTTTTCTGATGAGCAATCAGCATTTCCTTAGGAAATCCAGAATATGTCCAGAAATTTATTCTTGTATGAAATGATGTAATATACTCTTCTTTGCCTCTCTGTAAGGCTGTCTCCTTAAATGTGTATAAATGAAAGGAAATAATATGTATATATTGGAGAGAGGATGAGTAACTGACATGCAGTTTCCTCTAATGAATATTAAGGGAGAATTGAAAGGAGAGACAGAGAAAGCACAGATGTTCCTTCACTTAGATTTCTATCACCTGTGTAGCAGCTGTTTCACTCACTACCTCGTTATTTAGTTCCTCCTACCTGAAAAACTCAAGAGATGGAGCTGGAACGTACCTCCAGATTCTCACCTGAGGAACTGCCCACATCAGTACTGGTGATCTCATCTGAGTTTCCCTCTTGGAGGGTTTTCCAGGACTGGGGCAGCCTGGTGAAGTAATAGATTTGCTATTAATTTTTATTTACATAGCACCTTTCTCGAGGAACACAGAGCACTCTGTGGGCAGTATGTTACTAGTCCGGGAGGAGTTCAGCAAGCCTGGGGAGCTGAACAATAAAGTCCTGTTGTTCTAAGCATTATTTAATGCTTTTATGATTTGTCCTTCAAAGAATTCTTGGCCTTCGGGCAGGCGATGGGCTGCTATTAGCTCGGTTTCTCTCACACCCAGAAGAGAGTACACATGACCTGTGTATTGAATCAGCCCATAGGTCTCTTTAAACAGGGTGGTGGCTTTGAGCCACAGAGAGGTTGCTTCTTCCCAGAGGATATTGCCTGTGCAAGTTGGTCCCTGTTGTTTAGGTTGGACGGATGCTAACGTGCTGTCACAGCATTCTGGATGAATGCTGAGGAGACGGTATTTGCTCATGACATCTGATGTGAGTCTTGAACTTGTTATATTTATTTCTTTGGCTGTCTTTGCTTTTGGTCACATCCTACTCTAGTGGCTGAAAGATGGCAACTGTGCTCTTCTCTAGACCGAAGCCCATTTGTCAAGAACAATTTTCCCATTTTTGTATTTTTCCCCTATCGTTCATGATTGTGAAGCAGAAATGAAAGCTTTTTATCTTGAGGGGAGGGGCGTCGGCTTCACTTCCATCCCATTTGCCATTCACTCTGAACATCTGTGGTTTGTTTTAAGCCATGCGCCAGTTGCCCGTTCTTGGAGGTATGAATTTGCACAGGGCCTGGCAGAAGCTGCAGACAGGATGTTGCCTCTTGAGTGCCTTGACGGACCCACGAGGAGGCCCAGTGGAGGTGCTCCATGGCTCCAGGCAATCCGCGCCTCTAGCCAAGGCCTCTAAAACTCATGGTTTTAAAGTGCTTGCTTGAGATTTCTGGGGCTGATTTACCTACAGGATCTAAAAATTACTCTTTTTTCCTCAGAGGGACCAAGCACAAAAGCTGTGCCAACAGTTTCCCTGTTAACTCCTGATTGGCCTAACTTTCGCTTCTCAGATTTGTAATTCCTGGTTAATTCCTAATGAGCCAGTAGGTGCTGCTCGCTGGGGATGGTCTTCCACCGCTGGTTAGTCCTGAGCTTGTCCCCGCGCTGGTGAAGCAGGGCCTTAGACCAGAATGGCCTCCAGCATCCTGTGAGTCCTGGATCTCTGTGGGGTTCAACAGTCATCCTTGCTCCATGGACAACTTCAGGCCACTTCATTTATCCCACATTTGTTGGGTACCTACTCTATGCAAGGCACCAGGGGTCCCTCAGTGTTAGCTTATTCAAGGCATTCAGGGAAGATGCCTCTGATATACCAAAGGGCCTATGGAGGAGAGTTCGAGTCCTCAGTTAGTGAATTCCTCCCAAACTCTTGAAAGGTGAGTGGTATTGTCTTCAGCTTATCACATGAGGAATTTGAAGCTCAGAGCAAAGAGCGGACCTTTGTTTTGTGTATTTTAAAACATAAACTCTTTATACCCTAGATATGTGGGAATGACTTTTAAAAAGTAGGGATGGGAGAATATATTTTCTAATCCATTCAATATTTAGGGAGAAACTTATTAGATATCGGAAGGACAGTTTAATGTCAAAAGCAGTTGTGAGTTTTTGCTGCCAATTTTGAGAAGATTGACATGGAAACCTAAAGCTAATAATAATGAAGAAACAAATGCTTCCTGAAGAGAGGAAAGGTCCCGGAATACAAGTGTCTGTTTTAGAATTGGATTACTTTATAGCCGAATGCTTGTAAAACACACACATTTTTATTTTTATGTGAAATAAAATGTATCTTCTGCTTCCAAAAAGATGTGAACATTGTAAAAATCAGAATTAAGTCATATGAAACTGTCTCTGCTTTTTGAAAATCCACATGATTCCAGGCCAAAAAAAATTTTTTTGGCAAAGAAATATAAGAAGTTTTTAAAAACAATAGGCTCTGAGAATCTCCAGTGCCTATAAAGTGGCTACTGTAGCTGGGAGGTGAAATGGGAATGATGATTAAGTGCTTGCTTTCTTTGGATGTCTCAGTTTGCCTAAGTGAGCATAATTTAGGTGACCGTATGAGCATCTGCATGGCAGCTGCTGGTGCTACAAGTTAATGCCAGAGAAGACAAAATAGTTGGCACACCGTTTCTAATTTCATTTTTGTACCAGGAGCCAGAAAAAATAGAAGTTTATATTCTTTTGAAGTGGGAAGATGTTGCCTCTTTTTTTCTTGGGCTTCACACACTTGCACACACAAAGTATCCTCAAGATATTTGTAAGCATACTCTGACAATTTAGGGTATAAGCTGATTTGTTTGTGCTACTGTAAAAAAACAAACCAAACGAGGTGGATTTTTGTCTGATTGTGGAATCACCATTCCATGTTTTGTTTTCCTTTTTTTAATTTTTGAGGTAAACTCCTAGATAATTTTGGAATGTCACATAAGCATTTAAAGCAGTGATCAGCAAACTCTGATTCTTTAAATAAATTGGAACATGGCCACACCCATTCATTTACATATTGTTTTTGACAGGCTGCTTCTCAGCTACTGCAGCTGAGAATTGAATAGTTGAATAGCTGAATTGAATAGTTGCAAGAGTTCTTTTGGCCTGCAGTCTTAAATTATTTACTATTTAGCCCTTTGTAGAAAAAAAGTTTGCCAGCCACTGATATAAAGCTTCCTATCGGGTGCCATTTTGTGAGGTGCCAGCAGAACGGATTATCCTCTAGGATATCGCCCCACCTCAGACGGCATGTTCCCATCCTCCAGTGTTAGGATCACTGGCGAAGGAGAAACTTCCTTGGGAAAACATTTGAAAAGAATGGAGGGCTTCATCCTCCTGAGAAATCATTTTTCTTCTGTTAAGAGAGAGGGCCAGCCCAGCTGATGACTTCAAGTCCTTCTAATTTTAGCTTTCTTTGATTTTGTGGCAGTTATCGTTCAGTATTTGAAGGGCTGTCATGTGGAAGATGACAAGGTGAACTGGATTAGGATGAATGGGTGCAAGTTACCGTGAGACTGTATTTCAAGTCAAGAAAGAATGGCACTTTCCAGGGACTGCCTATACCCAGGATGTGCTTTGTGGGTAATGAGCTCCCTGTCACGAGAGATGTTCAAATAAAGTCAAGGTGACCACTTGATACATGGAATTCAAGCAATGGATAAGAGATGGGTGTGTCAGAAAATTTCTGAGGCCCCATTCCAACCTTGAAATCCTAATGGCTTCTTTGTTTCCAAGCTCAGATTTTGACCACAATTTGATTTAATCTATACAGGCATCTTGGATGATTTTCTGAAAGTATAATACTGGGCAAACCAAAGCAGTGTAAAAGGGGAGAAGCTGATCTGGTGGGCAGAGAAGGCAGCAGACAGGCTGACCCACAGCCAGTCTCCCCTTTTAGTTATGTGCAGGCAGCAGAAGGTTGCTGCTTCTTACCAGCCTTAAAGCCTCCTAGATGAACCATCTGTCTTCCAGCTACTGCTACCATCTTTGCCTTCTGCCTAGCCTCCTGGAAAGAGGAAGGACCTGGCTGGAGTCATATCACAAACGTAGAAGCCAAAAAGGGTTTCTCCATCGCAATTTTTTTTCTTTTTTGGGAGACAGAGTCTCACTGTGTCACCCCAGCTAGAGTGCAGTGGTGTTATGGTAACTCACTGCAGCCTCAAGCTCCTGCGCTCAGGCACTCCTCCTCCCTCAGGCTCTCGATAGCTGGGACTGCAGGTGCGCACCACCGCACCTGGCTCATTTTTCTACTTCTAGTAGAGACGGGATCTCACTCTTGCTCAGGCTGGTCTTGAACTCCTGAGCTCAAGCAATCCTCCTGCCCCGGCCTCCTGGACTGCTAGGATCACAGACATGAGCCATGGTGCCTGGCCTCTGTATCACAATTTGCCAGAGAATTTAGAATGGCAGTGAAGGACAGGTCTGGGTGAGGCCATACGGTCTCTGTGCAACTCCACCGTCATAGCATAAAAGCAGCCATAGACAATACAGATATGAATGAGTAAAACTTTATTTACAGAAACAGGCAAAGGGCCGGGTTTGGCCCCTGGGCCATAGCTCGCTGACCTTTATGTAGACACTGAAAGTTAGAACTGGCTAGACAATGTCGGCTCTAGTTCTCTCACGTTTTGGAGAAAAGGTGAAATGACATGTCCAAAGTCATACCGTGATTGAGCCAGGATTACAAGCCAGAATCTGCTGTTAGTCTAGTTCCCGTTTTGTGATACTACTCTGCTGTTTTGGCTGTGTGGTCAGCTTATATTATAGCATTTGGTTTTTAAGAGAGGGCCACGTGAATGAAAGAAATACCTCTTCCAGGTGGTCTATGAATAGCAACAGCCGGAGCTCAAGGATGGTATTTCAAGGGAGGCACCCCTTTTCCCCTGTGACCCGGCCTGCCTTTTTCTTAGATGGGCCCCGTTCACAGTAAAACAAAATAATATGTTGCATCAATTCGTATGGAGAAATAGTGCCCCAGAGTTGTGAAAAAGAAACGGGCTCCCGTAGCTGCGTCACAGGATTTGATCACTTCAGCGGAGAGTGCCAGGAGATTTGAGACAGATGTTTTCAGACATGCCGCATGCCTAAAACATTTCCAGGGGTCGGGCTGCAAATAGTGACTTAATAAGTGGAGAAACAGGGAAAGTATGCGAGTTGAGGACACAGGAGTTTATTCACTACTAGGTGCACGGCCAACCTCTTTGCATTACATCTGCCTGTCAGGGTTGGCTCTTTAATCTGTCGTGCCCTCGGTATTGCTCTTTGTCTGCCCGTGAATAAAGTGCAGCATTGTGGTTAGTAATCCCACTCCAGTGACTCGACTTCAAATGTGGTTTTGGAGCGCATCCCAGAGTTCTGTTTGCTAAGCTTCCTACTCCTGTTTCAGAGACACCACTGGATACAGAGCAGCGAGCACTAAAGGCTTCCCTCTTTCCTCAAACCTGTCGGGTTGTGGGCTCTCTCTTTCCCCCTCTTGTGCCTTTCTTTTCTTTTTTCTTTTCTTTCTTTTTTTTTTTTTTTTCTTAAACCTTCCAAGGCAAGTTCATGGATACTAAGCTGATGTGTTTGTTGTTCTTTTTCTCCCTGCCTCCACTCCTAGTGAGTAACCACACTGGCCGCATCAAGGTGGTCTTTACTCCGAGCATCTGTAGAGTGACCTGCACCAAGGGCAGCTGTCAGAACAGCTGTGAGAAGGGGAACACCACCACTCTCATTAGTGAGAATGGTCATGCCGCCGACACCCTGACGGCCACGAACTTCCGAGTGGGTGAGTTCCTCCACGGTCCCTAACTGTCCTTACTGAAGAGAGTTTTATGAGACTGTAGCATTTAGACGCCCCCTCCACGCACACTGCTCTCTGCTTCAGTGGGTTTCTGTCTAGGAGTACGAATATGCTTCTTTCTTTGAGAGCTTTTACATTACTTTCAGAATAACTGTAAACCTGATTTTGATTTCCTAGAGAAATGTCAACTGGAATATTTTCCCTTACTGCTTAGCATTTATGCAGCCCTGTGGTGACGGGAATATATATAGTAGAACAGAAGAGAATAGGTTTTAGATTAAAACCCAAAGGTATAATTTGCACTGATCTGATCAGCTTCACATTTTATCGGCCCATGATAAGGAGAATTTGTGTTAAATTTGACTCTTATCACAAACTCTTGGAAAGTGGTGATGAAATTTAAATTGTTACTTCAAAAATAGCCAGACTCTACAAAACCTCTGAAAATTGTCAAAAACCTGTTTGTAGAAATAAATACAGACTTGCGTCTTTTGCCGCGTTTCTGCCCTGTATCACAAGACTAAATTATAAATTGATATATAACATGGATTTGGGGGAAGATACACTAGCAGATTACTGTTAGCAGTCAAAAACTTTAAATATGAACCAGTAGTTACTGCAAAAAAAAAAATCTTTTTGCTTCTTTTTAAATTTTTGTTTTTTACTTTTTTGTAAATGGAGAAAAAGTATTGCAGTCCACTGAGTGCTGTCATGCTGTCATGCAATACGGTATTTTTGTCACAGAAAAATGTCTTTTATTATTTTTTGACCAATTATGGTTTGCCATGTGTACTCAAATAATCGCAGACACCCACGTTACTTTATGAGTTACTCACAAGAATAACCCAAATGTCAGACAGATAATAACACTGGCTAGATCTGGTCTTTTTATGGAATATTGCTGTTTAGTCTTGGGAGTGTGTGTCTGGGGGAGGGTAGGAAAAAGGGGTGTCTATTTCAACTGATTTCCATCAAGACAAACTACAAGGGACAGCTTGAAGTCCTTATTAGCTCTTTGATTATTCTACTGCTTTGTGACTCTTAATCCTTATGAGGTCCAAGCAGTATTTTTGATCGTCTGTACTTGGAAAAAACAAGTGCCCATAAATACGATTTAAAAGGGCATTGTAAATTTTCTGGCTATGATGGGGGTACTTGGGCATATTTTTAAAAGAATTTAGCCGTAAGGTGCCAAATGGCACATTATGCTTAACAGGGCAGGGAGCCGAGTCTAATGGGAAGTGTGTTGAACTGACGATCAGGAAACTGGATTCAGGTCCTGGTCGTGCTACTAACTAACTAATCCACAGGGCATGCCAGTTAATATTTCTGGGCCTCACGTTTTCTCATTCATAAAATAAATGGGATTGTATTTTGTGTCCTTTAAAATTTAGTCCATCTCTAAAATTCTACACCTTATGATCAGCAGTAAGTAATATTATTTTATGTCTTTTTTGGAGGGCTGGAGACAAAGAGGGGAAGGGAAAAGGCAATTCCCAATAGGTTATTATGGATATAATGGCTTTTCCCCAGTTTCCTTTTTTTGGTTGCCTTCCTCACTCACTGCTTCCTTTCTTCCATCATCATCAACAGTGTCTGCTCCTCCTTGCATTTATGGTAAATCTTTACAGTAGCAATGCCAGAATAATTGAATGGGTGGTAATTTTTTGGCTTACAGTGTATTCATTTTGAAACTAAATATTTGAAGTCTTTGAGAAACAGAGGAAGTCTACTTGTTAAAACACGCTGCACACTTTCCTTTCTGGCAGTTAACCAGATGTTTAGGAACAGAATATACATAGCCTGTTCAAAATACGAAATGGAGCAAAATTATTTACAAAAGCATTTCAAAAACAGAACTCAACTCTCCACGAAAGGATTGGCAGAGAACTTTAATTAAAAAAAAAAAAAAGATAGGGGGAGGTGAGGAGGGGCTGATAATAAACAGTTTCACATTGGAAATCGTGGGAAATAATTTCATTAATATTCTGAGCTGTTTCCCTCTCCTATTTACATTTTAGTTCAACTATTGGATAGTGTGAGGGACAAGTTTTATGATTTTTCTTTATTGAAGAATGATAATTTTGTAGAACTTACAGATTGTGATCTTTCAAAGATGTAGAAAGTTTTTAAAATTCATTTTTGTGCATATATCTTTTTCAGGTTTTACTGGTTTAATGTTATTATTTATCAAAAGTGGTTTTCTAATATTTTTTCTGTTTATAATATGTTAAATCTTTTGAAAAATAAGATATACATATGGAAAATAGTTCAGTTTGAAGAAAATTCAAAATTTATCAGCACTTGTTAACTACTCTCTTTGTCCTCTGATATTTAAAGGCACTGAAAGGTAGGGGCTGGCAAACATTTTCTATAAAGGTCCAGATAGTATATGTTTTAGGCTTTTCAGGCCATATGGTCTCCGTTGCAACTGCTTAACTCTGCTGTTGTAGCGTGACAGCAGCCAGAGACAGTATGTGCAGGAATAGGCGTGGCTGTGTTACAGAAACAGTCACTGGGCTGAACTTGGCTCGAGTTCCATAGTTTGCCCACCCCTGCTCCAAGGAGTCAGAATAATACAAGGAAAATCAGATGGACTTCCTAGTTGAGGCACCTTAATTAAATAATGCGTTTTGATAATCAGAGCAACAGAAATAATTTTGAACATTGTGATTTATAGGTTTTTTTTTGAAGGAAGTAGAACAGATATCATTGTCACCATTTTTTTAATAAGGAAATTTAGGAAGAGAGGGTTAAGTGAGCTTGCCTTAGTTACACAGCAAGTGAGTTAGCTCCGACTAGAACCTAGGTCTGCTTATGTCAACTGTTTACTCACCTCCCTGGAGTCTGATCATGATGTATAAGAGGGACAAGGTGAAGGACTTCATGGAGTTGGGTCTTATGGGAAGGCCGGACAATATAACAGAGAGAGAGCATCTGAGAGTTCAGCAGACCTGGGTTCGAATCCTGGCTCGGCATCCCGTCCAAGCCCGGCTCAGCTCATCCATACAGAGCGGGGACTAATAGGTATATGCGGGGTCGTTCTGCAGCAGGCTTCTTCGTTCGTGCTGCTTCTGTGTTGATCTTCTGATCTGTGGTGACGTCAGTCTGGGACATACGGACGTGAGAGGCAGCAGGTACTTTTCCCATGACTATTAAATACGTAGTCTCTCTTCTTGCATATTCATTTTTATCAGTGGCAATATTGCTATGATGTAACAGAATATTTATATCAAATGGTGTTTCCTATAAAGCAGATTTCTAATTATAATGACTTTTTTCGCAGCAGTCTGAACTCTACCTCCCTGTTCCGCCAGCCCCTGCCTTTTTAAAAAATGGAAACATATCCCTAGTTGGGTGGGCTAGCAGGTTCACCACTGTTGTTTTAACGGATTCTTAACATTTCATAGGGATATAATGAAGACGACCTTCTGGGATTTTTAAGTTGTTTATAAAGCCGTAAGTTCCTCCAACAAGAAGAACATATGAACTCATGTTGTCACAACTAGAATATTTCAAATACAGTAATACCGTCACTTGGCATAACTTATTTGTAGATTCATTGACAAGCAGTCATGATTGCTAAAGTAACACATTTGGTTTGTATGATGCTGCTTTCTCTGAGGAGTTACAGAAGACTCATGTTCCATTAGCACTGACTGAATAATTATAAAAAAAATTTGATAATTTAAAAGGTGCATTCCCATATGTTATTTAATTTGATGCTTACTACTTCTAAGAGAGGTGAATGGTAGTGTACACAATTTTGCAAAAATGAGTACTGAGGCTTTAGTGGTTTGATTAAAGGTGATTTAAGTCAGGTTTTCTTTTCTTGTCTTTCTTCTGTTTCTTCTTCTTCTTCTTTTTTTTTTTTTTGTTTGAGACAAAGTCTCCATTGCCTGGGTTAGAGTGCAGTGGTATCATCATAGCTCACAGCAACCTCAAACCCCAAGACTCAAGTGATCCTCCCGTTTCAGCCTTCTGAGTAGTTGGGACTGTAGGCATGTGCCACTATGCCTAGCTAATTTTTATTTCTTTCATTTTCTTGTATTTTTTGTAGAGATGGGGTTCCCACTATATTGCCCAGGCTGGTCTCAAAGTTTTGTCCTCAAGCAATCCTCCCGCATCGGCCTCCTAAAGTGCTGGGATTACAGGTGTGAGCCACTGTGCCCAGCCCTAAGTCAGGCTTTCTTGTCCTAGAGTCCCAATACCTCTGACTATCCCATTTTGCCTCTTATGACCATAAATTCAGGGATTATGTATAAAACAATAGATTTTCCAAGATAAGCAAATCATAAACCTGCCCTCTAAGAGCTTATGCTTTGATGAGGAGATGAGAAGTATGGGTAAATAACCCTAAATCAAGATAGAAAGCTCCTAGCCGGAGCCCAGAGAAGGGAGATACCACTTCTCTCTGAGGGAGGATGCTTACGGAGAAAAGGGCTGGCATGCAGTTTTCTGTTTAGTTCCCCGATGCTGTCCCCTACACACATTGCGGAACATGTCGTCTCGCGGTGGGAGGTGACGAAATAAATGCACATTTGCCGGATTGTGGACTGGAAGGGATGGCAGAACTTGAAACATGGGTAAGTTCCACCATGAAGATGGATGGAGGAGTAGAGGAAAGAGAGAGGTGAAGTTGATATGGGAAGGAGGAATTTCCCCATCAGCACTGGGCATGGAGGCCAGAAGGCACAGGTGGTTTCTGGGAGTTGGGAATAGCTTCACTGAGATACAGGATGCGTGAGAGGCAATGACAGTAAACGAGAAGTCCAGGAAGGTAGGTTGAGGCAAGGCTGTGGAAAAACCTTGGATTTCAAGCTTAGGAATTTGGATTTTACTCTTTCAGAACTTACTAAAGTTATCTGCAAAGGAGAAATTGATATCTGTCATTTTGAAAAAGAAAGAAATTCTCCCTGTTTTTTTGGTAGGAATCGAGTGTTTGAAGAAGCTAAATATGTTTCTGAAGGAATGACAGCCTCTAGCCTCCTCCAGCGAGCTGTTCTGAGGTTGGTCAGATGCTCTGCACTGGAAACCTCCCCACATATTTCACAAAACCAACCTAATACTACGAAGCTTTGATGAGGGATAGAAACACTTCATGTTGCTAAACTCACTCAGAGATTCTCCTCACAGGGAGGGAAGAAAATTCCCTCTCTCTGAGGCATTGTGTAAACTGACGTAACTGCTCAAGGAGCGGGAATCATTTAGATTTTTTTCTGGCAACTTAGTTCAGTCACTGAGTCCTATATCCTCTGCCGTTTGTCATTGTTCAGACCCCTGATGTTTATCCAGGACAGAAACCAGTGAAAATGCCAACATGTCATGCTTTGATTAACTGGCAAATATATTTTCCCCTTAATGCATTATACAGGTATATTTTAATATTTTTTAAACATGATTCAATATAATACTAAAAATGGTTGCTTTTCATTTGGGCAATTGAGAATGCCTAAGAACTTACCAAAGAAACTACTCCCAAATATAGTTAGTCTTATCAAATAATTTTATTTTTTAATACTGAATAAACGTGATATAGAACATTTCCTTATTTTATTTAAGGTGTAGAATACCCTCAAAAGGCTGGTATTAGGAACATTCATTCGTTTAACATATATCGATTGAACACAAACCATGTACCAGGGATTGGTTTAGCCATTAGAGATGTAGCGATGAAAAAAATAGACAAAGTCCTTGCCCTCCTCTACATTAAAAAATGTAATGTGGCTACACCATGCATGAACCTCAGATGTATTATGCGAAGTGAAATAAGCCAGTCACAAAAAGACAAATACCGTATGACTCCATGAGCTACGTAGAGTAGTCAAATTCATAGAGAAAGAATGGTGGTTGCCACGGCTTATAGGAAGGGGGAGTGGGGAGTTGTTTAATGGGTATAGAGTTTCAGTTTTGCAAAATGGAAAGTTCTGGAGATTGGATGCACAGCAGTGCGAATGTACTTAACACTACTGAACTGTAAACCTAAAAACGGTTACGATGGTAAATGTTATGTTACATGTATTTTACCACAATTACAAATAAAAATAACTTTTAAAATATAGTATGTGAGTATACTAGGGTCAAATATATACTGTTAAAAATGTACCATAAGGAACATTATATGTGATATAATGTCAGGAAGTGATTAATATTACGAAGAAAAATAAAGTTGGGAAAGCAGGTAGAGAATGGGGAATGTTGGTGAAAGGCACGGATCGCTATTTTAGGTAGGTCAGGAAGGGCTGTTTGGCAAGATGACATTTGAGCAGAGAGCTAATGAAGTAAGGAGTGAGTGCTGTGAGGGGACGTCACAAACATTATCACCTGGCTTTGTGACCCTGCTTTTTATTTTGTCTGAACTGTGGAGCACCTCCAAGAGGCCGGCATTAGCAACATTCCTCCAGGCTTTTCCTGTATGTCATCTTGGGTTAGGTTTCATCGACCTGTATTACATCAAGGAATCAAATTGATAATGTCTGTAGCTCAAGAGTCTTACTCACAGAGGACACAGGCAAGGAGGTGGTGTCCTCTGGGTGATAAAAGGATATGATCATGGAATTACTGCAGAAGGAGTCTTGGTGGTTTATAATAAAAAGTAAAAGTTCATAGATGTAAAAAAATGAGTTCCCCAAAAAGCAGTGTCACCTTTCTCCCATATTTTTTTATATAAAACAAATCACATAATTTTGGTGTGGAGCTTGCTTTTAATTAAGGGAAATAAAATTGATTCTTGCTTGTGAGTTGCAGGTGTGGCGGTGTGTGTATATGTGTGTGGTTTGTGGGGGAGGGGGTTCCAGGTAGGGAGAGGCACATGCCGAGGTGGTTCCAGGGCCTGGTTGGAACAAGTAGTGGTAATAGGTTTGCCCTAAGAGCCAAAATCAGGCGAGAATAAGGTCCTATTTGAAGGGGAAGATGCCCTGCCCGAGGCGGAGAAGGTAAGCGGCATCAGAGTGGTTGTGTAAGAAAGAATGTCTGCAGCCAGGACGGTTTTTAAAAAATTAACCTTAGGTAAAAGAGGGTCCAGCAGTTTGCTAGATCTGGGAGAAAGGCACGTGTGATAGATTGTTCTTTTAAGCCATGCCTGGCCTGTATCATGGGAGTGGATGGGGCTCCTTAAAGGGGTTGTGCTGGGCCAGACTGGAATAAATAACCTTTCAACATTCCTTGGAGTCTGTAACACAATGTCACAAAGTGTGTATTCTTTCCTCGTCCGTCAGCTGGAGCATACGGAGTGATCTTTGGAAAAGTCCAGATTGCTTAGCAGAGCGTGCAGGGCCCTCCAGGATTGCGGCCACCTGGCTCCCCGGCCGTCTCTTTGGCAGTGCCCTTTCTTCCACCCTCATCCTCCACTTCTGCCAAACCGAACCTCCACGGATATCAAAGGTCCCCAAACGCTCTGGGACCTCTGTGCTTCTGTGCCTCCATGCACACTGCTTCTCCTGCCTGGAGGGTACGTTTCCCCACCACTGTGCTTGGGCAATCACCCGCTTCTTTTTCAGTTCTCAGCCAAGTGATGATCTTGCTACGAAGCCTCATTTCCCTTATTTGCTGACAGGCCTGTTTCTTCCACTATGCTCTATACTGCTTGGGAACAGGGAACTGTCTACTTCACCTTGGTGTCTCAGTGCCTCACATTGGAGATGCTTAAATGCATTTTTTTGGCCATAAATTGTATACACAGGTGCCCAGGTCATGAGGGCATGCACAGACCTTAGCCGGTACAGCTTCATCATTAATTTCAGGCAAGTAAATTCACAGAAGTAAAAGTCATCACCTGAGAAGTCCATAGAGAGTTCAGAGGCCCAGGAAGGAGGGTATTCCGCTGACCACAAGACACATGGAAAAGGGCATCCTTGTAGCACTTTGCACGGAGTTTTCAGTTTTTAACACTGGCTGCATTCTGCTTTCTACTCGTGGCAAAGTGCAATTAGATTTTCATACCTTTAGTATAGCTGTTCCTGCTACATGGAATCCCAGCTCACCACTCCTGCATCTATCTAAATACTGCCAGTCTTTTAAGGAAGAATCTTAGGATCTTAAGTTTCATTCCAAATAGTTCTGCCTGTGTTGTTTTTTTCTTTCCTGTAATACCTCTAGTCATTACTGTGTCATTTGATATTCAGCTGCCTAGCTCAGGTATACTGTTGGCTGGCTCCAGGGCCCTGGGTTGGCAGTCTCACCTCTTTGATTCTCGACTTCCACTCTGGTAACAAACGAATCATATGATGCCCTGACCTTCCTTAGAGAGCTGCTCTGAGGCGCACGAGAAGGTGCAGGCTGAAGGTGCACGTGGGCTCCTTGGATTGATTTGGAGACCTTTGTCCTGTTCTGAAGATGGTAAATCTCAGTTCTCCTAATTCTCAAACCCTGTCACCTATGCTATGGAGTGGAGGCCTGAGGAGGTGGGGAGAGAGGAGAGGGCTTACTTATGTCTTCTGGAGCTTGGATAGGGGATGTTTCCTGCATACCCCAAAGACAGTGCTTCCTCCATTTGCTGATCCTGACAGCACAACAGCATCAAGGTTGTTTCTATTGCTCCTTCACTTTGGTACTCCAGCAGGAGCGCACAGAAGGCTCTATACTCGTTCACATTTAGGCTTGCTCTGAGCAGGTTAGACTTTGCAAAAAATAATGTCAGGTATCATTATCATATGGCCAAGACAATTTGTAGCACCATGTCTTCTCTGCCTTGGATCATGTTCCTCCTAGAGGAGCTCACTTGCTTACACAGGAAACTCTTGCCTATTGCCAAGCCTGCTGGCAAGGGTCAAAGCATTTAAACAGGGTAATACATTTTGGAACCAAAAGCTGTGGTCAGGAGGAAAAGTAATCATCTTGAATAGATGGGGGCATCTCCAAAGAAGTATGATTATAACATTTGGTCCTACTTTGTGCTATTTACTTTGCTGTCAGTTGTGTAATTTACCTCTGGGCTCGTAGGTTAGACTAAATTTAAGGAAGCTAGACTTAAAATAGGTATTGTAACCACATTTATGTGATTCAGTATATACCTATGGCATTTATTGATATATAAGTTGAGCTCAATTTTGCATTTATAGTACAAAAGTCAAATATTTGTACCAACTTTTACTATCAAGGTATATATATATATTTTTCCAAGTGGAGAAGGAGTAATGAATTTGTGTATTGTTGGAAAAACCCCCTGGAACTAGCATCTCAAATGATGTGAAAATGTTTTTGAGGGCAGCCACACAGTCATCTTCATGCTAAGCAGTCCAGGAAAATAAAATAACTACCAAATGGGGAAGGATAAAGTTAGGAAGTTTGGTTGAAATTCATTCTCCAAACTTATATCACAAATAAAATAAGAAGATCCAGATGCCCTTCCAATTGCCAATTTAATGTAATGCTGTCATTGATACACTTATTGAAACTTGATTTTCGATTAAGTTGAAGGGTATGGGCTTAAGCAGTGGTTTACTGTTCAACTTCATTATTTTGAATTTTGACTCAAGCAATAATACTGAAAAACTGGCATGAGTACAGTATTGGCTTTTCCTAAAATTCGTTGGGGGAAAAACACCCAAATTCATGCAGTAATGAGAGATTTCTTTACTCCGAGACCAAACTTTAGATGCCCGTCATATTCAATAAGAATTGGGACTTTCTAAGTTTTCCTAGTGCAAAAATTCAACCTGATTTTTATCAGATTCTCCCTAGAAGATGTAAAAGGGAAACTTGACATTAGAGTCTTTCACAGTGAGGAAAGCAGACCACTGCCCTTTTCCTGGCAAATTAGGAAGTGCCCTAGAACATTCTTAGCTAAAGTCTTATTTAGCAAGATTAGAATATGTCACTTTTTGCCACTGCATTATCCCTTTCTGAAGATAGGACGATTTATGAGCCCTCTGGATCTTCTTGTGGTGTTAATAACGTCTTGAGCCAGCTGTTTTATTGGGTGTACACAGAGGGTAATGAGAAACATCTGAGAATCCCATAATGTGCCCAGAAAACCATGATGTTGTGTGGAAAAGAAAAAAAATAACATTCATGCCAAAATTTGTGTACTTGGTAAATAGATGAATTAGTATTAGACAAAATTTACTTTGTGTTATACCATTTTCCAGAAAGAAGCTAAAGTGTTCAGGCTGAAAATATCCTTTTATCGAAATACACCCACTGCAAAAAGCATAACCTTATTTGGTAAAAGCCTTCTGACTCTGCTGTTCATACAGTAATTATCATTTCCCTTCTGTCAAACTCCATCATATTATAGACCATTTTCTGCCAGAAGAATTATTTCTTCTTTTTACCTGGAAGTTACTTGAAAATTTTAGACTTCTGAGAGATCTCATTTTAGGGAATTAACTCTTAAAAACATACTGCACCAGGGACTAATAGTGTCCAATTTGCCTAATAGTCTATCCTAGAAATTGAGTTGGGATGTAGAAACTTGGGCTCTATTTCAGCTGGTTATTTGAAATTTGACCTGCTCCAGTGGTGGCTCAGTCTGAAGCACTTGAGTGTGCAGCAACAACAGCAGCTAAGTTAGGGCCTGATTTAAATCAGACACTGTTCTTCCTCCCCTCAAGACAAAATCTAGACAAGAAAACCTAACAATTTGCTGGTGGCTTGTGAATAGTTCCTTTCATCTTCATTCACAAATAACAAGCCCTTCTGAGAAGTCAGGATGGAGTGAAACTGACATATCCCAGGCAGACGTGGGCAGAGTTGAAGCTGGAGGCCTCCAGTGTCTTTTCAACCTGTCTCGCTTTGCGTGTCCCTACTGGGCATGCCATTTTTGTCCTTTTTGATCCTTTCAAATGTGATTCCTCATTCATCAGGGAGATGAAATTGTAGCTAACTGTTATCTTTTGCTAGAGGTTATCAGTGACGTAATGAAGCATCTGGAATAAGAGGTAGATTCACCTGTATAAAAATGTTTGTAGGGTAGGACAGTAGTTAGTAGCTGTGCCTGAAACGTTCAAATGCTTGCCTTCTTCCATCCCTAAATCAGAGGTTCTCGGTACTGGTCATAAGACAGAATCTAAGATTGCTTAGATCTGCAGATGCCCAGCCTGCATCCCAGGCTCCCTGAAGCAGAATTTGTGGGTGTGGTTTGGGTGTGTGTATTTTGAAAGCAAATGATGCAGGCAGTTGTTCTACATAACTCCAGTCGAGAACCTGTAGTCCACGCCAGTGCTCTTCACCCTTTGTTGTCCATAGGAATCACCGTGGATCTTGTAAAAGTGCAGATTCTGATCCAGGAGATCTGGGTGGGGTCTGAAATTCTGCATTTCTAGCAAGCTCCCGGGGGATGTGATGTTGTCCACCTGTGCATCACCCTTTGAGTCACAAAGATCTAAACTGTTATTAATCCACGATAAATAATGGTTTTACAAATATATATTATCATAAATTAATGGTATTTGTTGATTGAGTTCCTATGTGGGCCTGATACTATATTAGGAAATGATTTATGAATTACAAAAGGGACTCAACCATGTAATCAAAATATGTCAGTCTTTTTCAAATCTCCTACCTCAGTTCCTGTCCCTAATAAAGTTGAGATTTCCTCACCCAGCCAGGCAGCCCCTCAGGCAGAGTTCCCCCAGGATGGCTTAAGCCTGTTGGAAGTCCTGCATCCCTGCCACCTTAAATGGCGGGAGTGCAGGCTGCCTTCTCTCTTCACCTTCCTGTTTCAGCTTGCTCCACTCTACCTCCTGTCTTCAACAGTTTTCAGGGAGCAGTAAGAAAGTTTCATTGTTCACCATGTCCCTTAAATTCCAAGGGATATGTATCAAGCTCTCCAAAGAATTCTCACCTTCTCTGCTCCAGTAGAAGGGACGGGTTTCTGCAGCACAGCCAGCATCCCAGGAAGTGAAATGACAGTTGCCGCCTTTTGTCCTCAGCTTTGGGATGTAGTGCTAACCCCATAACAAAAGTTCGGTTCCATAGTCTGCACAACTTTCCAACAATATGTTACCAACCGCCGATAGTGTGGTATTCTTATATACAAGGATGATACTCTTGGTTTACTAGTAATAGGACAGATATTTAGTCGTTTTTACAGGAGAGACAGAAGGAGGGATGTATTTGCATAGATCCATCCTTATTCTAGTTAAGTCCTACTTGTGATTAGTATTAAACATTTCGACAGTATTTGAGGATACAGTTTTTTGGGATAAGAGATGGTATACTCGAATCACTCAAATGATACCAATTAGTCCAAACTTGTCATGCAAGCGTCATCTTTTTGGATAACATATGATCTCTGTAAGTGCCTGGATTTTGGCATATAAACATGATACTTAATGGGAGGATTGCTGGAGCCCTGGAGTTTGAGGTTACAGTGACCTGTGCTTGAGCCACTGCACTCTAGCCTGGGCAACCTGGATGTCAGAGCAAGACTCCCTCTCTTTTTTAAAAAAGGCTGAATGATATTTCACTGTGTATACATACACCACATTTCCTTTAACCATTTATTATTTGATGCACTGTTGGACACCTGGGTTGATTGCCCGTATTGGCTATTGTGAAAATGTTGTAATGAACACGGGGATGCAGGTACCTCTTCATTCTGATTTCATTTTTTTTAGATACATATCCAAAAGTGGAATTGCCGGATCATATGGTGATTCTATTTTTGATGTATTGAGGAACCCCCATGCTGTTTTCCATAATGACTGTACAAATTTGCATTCCTACCAACAGTATACAAGGGTTCCCTTTTCTCCACAAGCTTGACAATATTTGTCATCTTTTTTTTATTAATAAAAGTCATTCGTACAGGTGTGAAAAAAGCAAAACAAAACATGATTCTTGGGAGTGCTTTGAGCACAGAGAAGTTGAATTGACAGAAAATAAAATAGAGTGAATATGAATTCATTGGCTGGTATAGCAAAGTTGAAACTTCCCCTTCCTTGTGCCGCCGAAAGCCCATTGCATGTCCTTTACCTCACTCTGGTCTCTTCTCCTTCCCACAGGGTGCACTGCTGCCTAGGTTCCGTCTTTTACTCCCTGTCTCTGATTCCCTCTTATTTCACCTGCATCCATCTGGCATAGCCTTAGCTGTTGCTCACTCAGCTCTTTCTGTTACTCTGAAATATCTGGTTCACATCCATAATGCAGATGGGAAGGGGGAAAAGCTGTTTGTTTATCTCATGGTTTTCCACTGGGGTAGTTTTGCCTCCAAGAAGAGACATTTGGCAATGACAAGTGACATTTCTGGTTGTCCAGACTAAGGGGTGCTCCTGGCATCTAGTGGGTAGAGGCCAGGGATGCTGCTATACATCCTACAGTGTACAGAAGCCCCCACAGCAACAAATCATACTGGCCCCAAATGTCAGTAGCTCCAAAGATGAGAAACCCTGCTGTAGGCATTGCTGTTTTCCTATCAGAAAATATCTTAGACTCTTTTCTCTGATATTTTGTCCATGGAAAACCCTCCCTCTTAATCTCAAGATCATTCTCTAGAGATGAAATCTCCAACAGTTTGTCACAAATGTGCTCCTTTAGTGATGGCGCTGGATGGAACACAAACTCATAGCTTGCCTTTCAGCCGTCCTTGTACGTGTGTGACCTAATAAACTGGACCCAGGATCCTGAAGGCTTGATTTACATTTGGCAATTTATATGAGAGGATCACATTCAATTTCAGAGGATGCAAGGATTGAGATGGCCTGGGCTGTGATTGGCCTTTATTATGAGCATTCTCCAGAAACCGAAGCAAGAAATAACGAATGGGAAATCACTCGGCATAGGAAGCATTTTTGCATATCCCAGAAGCGATCGTATAATAGAAACTGCTTTTCAACACTAATCGTGGCTACCGTGGACTCTCATTTGCAACGTGTCTGAGCTAGGGCTGTTGGAAAAGGAGAGAATGCTGAGTGTGTTTATTTGAACAACAGCATCATCACATGTTCAAATAAATGTAGCACCTTGGGAGGGTACAGATTTGCTATTTCTAGCCCAAACATCTTTACACATGCCTTTGGAAGGGTCATTTTGCCAAGTTTGGAAGAAAAATCTATCCAAGCATTAAAAGTCTGACATATTATTTAACTTGTTGAAAAAAGAGAAACCTCTTTGTGGCCAAAACACTCTAGGTCAGCTGGACAACTGTGTATATCATGTTTTTAAAGCATTCACTTTTGGACCAAGAAACAGCCCTAGAGAGCAAGTAAAACACATTGCCCTCACCTGCATATAAATTCATGTAGCAGTTTTCCCTTATGTTTTGGCCATCGTGCCCAGGAAACTTGGAATTTTCACAGTTGTTTCTTTTGTGCTTTTTTTTCTTGAATGAAATGCCTGTTCTGAATTCCATCGATGTGTAGGAGGTTATATAATTCATTGCTTATCTTTATGAGACCCCAAATCCATAATTTATATGACTGATTCTTTTTTCAATTACTTTTTTTAGTTGTAAAATATATATAATATAAAATTTATAATTTTTACCATTTTTAAATGTACTTTTCAGTAGCAATGAGTACACTCCCAATGTTGCACAGCCCTCATCATTGTCCACGTATGGACTTTTTCATCATCCCAAAAAGAAACTATACCTGTTAAACGATAATGCCCCATTTCTCTCTTGCCCTAGTCTCTGGTAACCTCTGTTCTATTTTCTGTCTCTATGAATTTGAGTATTCTAGGGACCTCTTATAAGTGGAATCATACAGCATTTGTCTTTTTGTGGCTAGCTTATGTCACTTAGTATAATGTTTACAAGGTTAACCAATATTGTAGCAAGTGTCAGAATTTCCTCTCTCTTTAAGGTCGAATAATAATTTGTTGTATGCATATGCTACCTTTTGTTTATCCATTCTTCTTTTAATGGACATTTGTGCGGTTCCCACATTTTTTGGCTATTATAAATAATGTTGCTGTGAGCACTGATGTACAAGTATCTGAGTCCCTGCTACGAATTTTTGGGGGCATATACCTAGAAGTGGCATTGCTGGCTTATATAATAATTCTGTTTAACTTTGCGATGAGCTGCCAAACTCTTTTCCTTGGAGACTGTGCCAGTTTATATTCCCACCAGCATTGTTTGAGGGTTCCAGTTTCTCTACATCTTCAACAATACTTATTTGCCTTTTTTAAAAGTAATAGCCATCCTAGTGGGTGTGAAGTGGTTTTGATTTGGAATTCTCTAGTGTTTGATGACATTGGGCCTCTTTTCATGTGGTTATTGGCCATTTGTATATCTTGTTTCGAGAAATGTCTATTCAAGTCCTTTGCCCAATTTTGAATTGGTTTGGTGTAGTCCGTTTTTTTAAAAAACTGGCATTTTCATTTACCAAGCTAAATACTTATTTACAGCATTATTTCTAGCTGATATTGACTGTGACTGTTTTGGGAAGCCTGATTTTTAATGCTGGTTGGTCCTGCCACTTGAACAAGACTCATTTTTAAATCTTAGTTTCTTCATCTGCAGAAGAAGGAGTTTAGGCAGTAGATGTTCAAGATCCTTGCACGCCTCAAATTCTATTACCTTGTCTAATATAAAACCTGGGAAAATGGGGAGATGATAGAGTGTAAATGCGATTAGGCTATCTTTATTATGTTTTACTCTGAAAATATTTTCTGTGATTTCCAAGTACGTACAGTGTGTTCCCTTTTGTACTTTTTTCGGCCCCACTTTTGACTTTGAATCAAAGTATGATTTTGTACAACTCCCGTGATGTATGGTGTGGTGATGTGTCATCAGCCTGACAAGTTTGGTCAGAAAACAAGTTTGGCCTGAAACATTTAAGTTTCCAAATGACTTGGTATTTTTTATTTTTTTGCTTAGTTTTAAAAATCAAAGTTCTCAGAAGACTTTGTCCGGGAACAGAATGACTCCATGGTGGCCTGAAGGCAGCACAGCTTGTTTGGAGCAGGATGAAAGGATGGAGTCAGGTTGGGCCAATAAGGTTGTGGAGGGCTAAGTTTTGTTTTCTTTTTTAAAGAAAACTGAATGTGAGGCTGCATGCCTTAGAATGTGCTGGAGCCCTGCTGCAAACTATAACACATGTATCATTTAGTATTAAACATCTGAGCCATGAGGATTTAAATTCTTCACTAGGGGGAAAAAGTCTAAATTTAAATCCTTCGCTGGGGCGAAGAAGTCTAAAGTCAATTTTAAACTTAAGGAAAATAGTTTTATAGTAAATGAAGAGGCGGTTTTTCTAACACGTATTTAAATTCATTTGCCTCTTGCCAGTTCCCAGGGTTATCTTAATTTACTTAGATTAACAGCTCCTTGAATTTTTTCTTCTTGTGGAGTTAAAGACCAGGCCAGACCCTTGAGCCTTCTTCAGCAGTCAAAATACGGTTTAACGGTGTTTGTGCTGGGAATCCACCGGCTCTGTGTCCCTGGAGGCATCAGTGGCTCCTTTTTCCTTTAGGAGACTGGCGGGTGGAGGAGAGAAAGGTTTAGATTTACTCCCCCAGCTCCCTCCTGCAGGGTCCTGGGGGTCTTTTGTGTTCCTCTGCCTAAGGCCACAGCCGCTGTCTTGAGGTGTTCTCTGTGCCAGTTCTTTGCTTTTGCAAAGCTGTGGGCTTCCGAGAACTTTGCCTACACCTTTGTCCCGGGTCTCTTTATTCAACTGTCTTAAATTTTGCTGTGTTTGAATGTGCCTCTATTTCCTGACTGGCTCTTGACTCATGCTGGAATTACAGTTTAACTAGACTTGAAGGTAGATTTTCTTTTTAAAAAAGTTGATTCGTATGGCATCTTTAAAATAAATGTAATTAGCTTTTTAAAATATGTAACACGTCGTACAAAATTTAAAAGGGATAAGAGGGCTTACTGTGGAGTAAAAAGTAAGTTTTTCTCCCATTTTGTTCTCTAAACACCCAGTTCCTTTTCCTAAGGGTAAATACTGTTTCCTGTTTGTCTTCTCCCAGAATCCGAATGTACTCACATCCTTGAAACTGCCAGACTGTTTTGTTTACTGTATCGTACTGTGCTTTGTTCACTTACCAGTCCATATCAGCACAAATAAATCTGCCTTGTTTTTTTAAAGGCTGTATAATATTCCATCCTGGCATATGACTTAGTTAATGAGACTGAATTACTGGACATTTGCCTTTCTGCTTTTGCTGTTACCATCCAAGCTGCAGTGGATAATGAAAGTCTTAGTGTGTGTTTGCCAATATCCGAGGATAAATTCATAGAAACAAAAAAGCTGCATCGAAATTGCTGCTTATTTAATTTTAACAGATATTTACCAAATTATCTACTATAAAAGTTGAATTAATTTATATTCCCAACAATGTGTGAGATTGTCTATATCACAATACTCTTTCCTGTCCAGATTAAACGTTTGAACTCTGCCACTCTCATAGCTTGGAGTTTTAATTAGCATTTTGCTTGTGCATGAGATTAAGTCTTTTTTCATGTATCTAAAACAGAGTTTCTTAATTTCTGTGTTATTCATATTTGGGCAGATAATTCTTTGTTTTGTGGGGCTATCCCATGCATTATAGGATTTTTTTTTTTTCATTATAGGATGTTTGTAGCATCCTTGGTTTCTACCCATTAGATTCAAGTAGCAACCCACACCTTCCCGGGTAGGAGCAACCAAAAACATCTCCAGTCATTGCCAAATGCCCTCTGGGGGCAAAAGTATCCCTGGTTGAGAACCACTAGTCTAAAAGTTTTTCTCCTTTGCCTGTTTTCCTTTTCCACTGCATTGTTAGGTGTTTTAACTTTACTTATGGTGGTTTTGCTGTTTCTTTCTTTTTAAAGGGATGTACAAAAATTTTGGATTTTTTAATGTAGTAAGATTTATCAATCTGCTTCTCATTCATATACCATTGATAGAGAAATTGATTTTTGATAACATTTTGTTAAATAAAGGCACCCGACCAAATTCTTCTTCCTTTATTTTATTTTACTTTACATGTTTAGAGACAAGGTCTCACTCTGTCACCCAGGCTAGAGTGCAGTGGTGCAATCATAGCTCACTGCAACCTAGAACTCCTGGGTTCCAGCTTTCTTCCTATTTCAGCCTCCCAAGTAGCTTGGACTATAGGCATGTACCACCATGCCTGGCTAATTTTTAAATATTTTGTAGAAATGGGGTCTTGCTGTGTTGCCCAGGCTGGTCTCAAACTCCTGGCCTCAAGCAGTCCTTCCTCAGTCTCCCAAAGTGCTTGGATTACAGGCATGAACCACTGCATCTGACCTCTTCTTCCTTTAATCAGCTGTTACACCTCTTCTCTTCAGTCTTAGTCAACAAACAAGGGGAAACAGAGTAAGCTCTGAATTTTGTTGATGAGTAGCATATAGATGTATTAGAGAGGATCAGAAATCTTAAAGTAGTAACAACTACTACCATTGAGTTCCTGTTGTATGCTCAGCACTGTGTTAGGTGCCTTGCATGTATCATGTCTTATCCTCGCAGCAGAGCCCTGAGTGATCAGGCTGTTATGATCATTTTATAGATGAGGAAGCTGAGGACAAAAGACATTAAGTAACTTGGCCAAGGCCATAGAGCAACCAAGTAGCATGGCTAGGTTTCAAACCCAGATCCCCCAGAATCCCTGGGTCATGCTTTACCCTGTGCATGGTGTTGTCTCAGAGCTCTCTGTGCTGAGGCTGGCATGGAGCTTCAGGGGAATTCTCAGGGAGAAGACCATATTTGGCATCCCTGTGAGATCCGTCTTCTTTCTGCTTGGCTTGGAGAGATCCCCAGAGTGCTTTCTTCTGCTGCATCTGACTCACACTGTTCACCGAATCTTGGGTCTTGGTCTGAGCTCTGTCATGAGCTGGTGTGAATCGCTTCCTCTTCTGTAGGATGGAAAGGATAATACCCGCTCATAGGATGTTGAATGGCTAAATGAAAGCAAATGGTTTGCAAAAACACTTTATGATTAGCAGAGCAGTTTCCATATGTTAGGTGTTACTGTGAGTTAGTATTGCCTGATTACCGTACATCATACATTTGATTACATCAAAATGCAAAATTTTTGAGCTACAACAACTGAACATATTTTAATGTATTGTAAGATATGAGAGATTGGTATGAACAAATATAACCAGTATATGTTAAATTAAACTTACAAAATAGCATAAATTGATAACATAGCCAAGTACTTCAAGATTTTCATGTCATTTAGCTACAATTTCAAGTCTGAGTCAAAGAAATTGCTTGTGCTACATGCAATTTTCATGTATTTTAACAGAGTCTGAAGAACTTTGATTCTTTTTGATTTGCTATTGGGGTTTTCATGAAGAATTTAAAAATTTGACAGTTCTGCAAATGACAGATTTTATGCAGTTGGCGGCCGTCCCATTGGTAACCGAAGAGCAGAGGTTTTGTTTGGACTCAAGGCACGCAAGGGAAACACATGTAATTTTCCCCTTTTCTAGAGTTCTTGGCCTTAGAAATTTAATCTTGAAATAAAAGATGCTGAAAAATGTGTATGTCAGATATCAAAGAAAGGTATTGAGATCCTAGAAGTTTGTTATTATCTGTGATTATTTAAGACGTTGTTAGAATTGAGATGTGGCTAATGTATACATAGGAGAATGAAGAGCTCCCAGGGCTGTAGGCAGTGAAGGGAGGAAAACCGTATTTCAGATGTGGCTCATTTACTGTCATCGGTGTGTTTCTGAAAAGTTGAAGCCTGATGATCTTACCGATTGTACAAGATGATCCTGAGTGCAAGAGGAGTGAATGTTTTGTGGACATGTGTGCAGAAGTGAATGGGAGACTCTTAGAGCTGAAAGGTAGCATTCATTTTTTTTTCCATTGCATAGATCAGAAAATTGAGGCCCAAAGAGGGAAGTGACTACCTCAAGGTTACAGTTGGTGCCAAAACTCAGATTTGGACCCAGGCTTCTGACTCCCATTGCATTGCCAAATGAGATTGTTTTTATAACATTTTTATATATGAAACATTTTTAAAGTGGCCATTTGTAGGATGATGCTACTGTGTGGAGATTTCTAATGCAGTTTGCATGTTTAAGACAGGAATATCAGAGAGGGATTCTGCCCCAGCTGCTGAAATGCAGATGCCTTTTTCTCACTGATCCTTGTTCTCACCCAAATAAGGTGAGGGTGAGAGTCTTTGGGTAACTGGGAAAGCTAGGAGGACTATACTCAAGGGAGAATAGATATGTAAAACAAGGATTCCTCAGTCATTATGTAAACCTTTGTTCAACAAAAGAATGAGTAGCTTATGTTGTGTAAACTTCAGATACAGATGTATATGGAATATCCAACCTAGTTATCTGGGGATTAAGAATTGAAAATGCAAGTAGCCATGCAGAAGAAATATCCTGGGGCACTGACAGGCCACAGAGGCTACTTACTGTCTACAGGAACTTCTGCAGGGCTTTATAAAGATGGACACCACAGTTTCTGGAATTTACCCAGAGGAGGAATTGAGACAGGGCATCCCAGATGAGCTCAAGTCAGGGAGACTTACTTTTCCCTGGCTAATTCCTGGAGGGGGGTCCTGAATAACATGTTTTTAGATCATGGAAAGGAAGTAGAGTAATACAGTACCTATGATTCATTGACATTGTGGTTATCGAAGGAGTCACCTTCTAGCCAGAAAATGAAAGATTTCTTTCCAGTGATTCACATGTATTAACCAGAACACTTTGACTTCCTGGAATTTAAAACATAAACTCAAGTCTCTTGGCAATAACTTTTAAACACTGCAAATCAATGAATCTCCCCCGCCCCAGCTCCCTCTCTCCTATTCCCTCCCCTCTAACCCTAATCCTTTAAATGGGTCATAGCATACCTGAATGGTAGGTAGCTGTGATGACAAAAAAACTTCAGAATGTCTTCAGAATGGTACACGAGTGCACCTTTATTCTTTTCTACAGTACTGATGCTACATTCTCAGTCTAGCACACCATATAATGAAATAGGAAACGCATTTCTTTGGAGAGCTCAGTTAAGGTGAGATGAAATATCTGTCATGCTTTGTCTCGTGGCCAGACAGAATGCAATGAGCTGGGAGTGTAGGGGGCTTAGGGTCTGCTTAATCCCAGCCCTGAGCGTGCGTGAGTGAGGAACAAAGCATCGGCCTAGCAAGCTGTGGCCATGGCGGTGACAACTATGTTTCATTGACTCCCTCTCCCCAGCCCTCTCCCCAGTCCTGCTCATCTTCACGGGGAGGGCATCGTGCTTGCTGCTATGGCTCTGCAACTCCAGTGTGTCTGTCGTATCATAAACAATCAAAAATATGGATCCTTCCAGGCTGCAGCTAAATTAATGGTGATGTCCCTCAGAACATGAGTGTTTGCTATAAAGTCAAGGCCCAGCCAGTCCAGCAGCCACTGCACCAACTGTGGAGTTGTGAGTTCACAAAAAGCTGTCACTTCTTGAACTTCCTGTCTAGTACCTTTTAAAGGTAACATCAATGCCTCCTCTTCCAGAGAAAGAATTTCTGTCCCTCATTTCTTCCATTTCTTATTCTTTGCATCTTACTCATTCAGCTCTTTAAATAACATTTTTAAATAATAGAAAGAGATAAACTCCACTGGTGTGAGTCTGTTTAAAGGCCCCACCCACCCCCGACTTACTGGAGCTACGTACTTACTGTGCCTCTTGGATCTGTGGGTTGGTCCAGTGTAGGCTTCTTTAGTTGCCCGTGTGATAATCTACAGGATTATTAGCAAGGAAGAATTCCTGGAGTAAAACTATGGGGGAAGATTTGGTTCAGGGCTAGAAGGAAGGGGAAACTGTTTACTGAGTACCGTCTGTGTACCCAACATAGTTTTAGGCATTTTCCAGGCTATTTCTCTTCATCCTGAGGACAATGGGTATGTTATTTTCATTTGCCAATTAGAAAACTTAGATCTATTAAATTTAAGTAGAATATTCAATCCAGAGTAAAAAAAAAATCCAACTGTAAAAATAACCATTATGGACAATTTCCATTTCTGTAGCCACACAGAGAAAATTTATTAGGGTCTCGAGGAGACTCGCCCCTTTTAATTGTTGGTAGATGAATAGCAAAACTTGAATTTACTGGAATCCAAGTGCCTTGGAATGATTTGGAGCAGGTCATTCATGTGGTTAGGGCAACACTGCTTCCAGGGGAATGTTTTGATTGATTGTGTCAGCGTCCTTGGGTGGCCCTCTCAAGAGCTTGAATGCCTGTGCGAGTTTTGTTTCCCCTAGCTAGTTTCTAAGCTTTTACAGATGATGTGTCACATCTTCCCTCTATTTTGTTCCTCTAATAATGAATTAGTGTAATAAATTAAATAGTATGGAAATTCAGCACAAGTGGGTTGACCTAATGTAGCTATAAGCTTTCCCAGCTCTGTTGAGAATCACTAGATGTTATAGATAAGAATACTGTCAACTAGGTATTTGGCCCTTATGATCAGTAGCAATTATTTCTGCTTCATTATTGGTCATTGTGTTGCTTAACTCAAGGATGGAAAGTAGATTTTATTTTATGTATCAACTCTATCTGTGGCTGACGAGCATACTATGTTGAGAAGGATTCAAAGTTTACAACTAGGCCCAGCAAGAGCCATGATAGGTTTGTAATTTTTTTTTGTAGGCAGCGAGAGTATAGCACTTGCCCGATAGCTACTGCTCCCATGGGTGTTTTCAGCAGCCCAATAGTCATGGCAGTGAAGACTTGATCTTTCTGTCCCCTCCTGGCCTTTTCGAAAGTTACTGGGACAATGTGTACATCGGGCTGGCCGTTGATCAGCTTGTTAGCAGCTGGAGGATCTAGTCATAAATCGCTCAGGGAGATTATGAATAAGCTGTAAGTTTATCCACATGTGTAGCCTTTCTCCTCAGTGATATAAAGTCTTCATATTCAAGAAGGAGATTAATGATAGGATTTTATTATAGTTTCTTGCTTTTTTTTTTTTAAAAGGAAATGAACAACATAAGTGAGCAATTAGTTGAATTTTGTAGGAAGGATTCAGAAGAGAACTGCTAGATATAGACAGGAACCACCGTCGTTAAACCCAGGGCCAACAGAAACAGCACAAGTGTATGTTAGAAGCAAAGGCAAGAGGGCCTTGGTAAAGAGTTTAAGAAAGTGTTCCTTTTAGATCCAAGGAGTGAGAAGCTTTAGGAGACTTGAAATTGGCACTTGACATTGGAAAATATTCCAGTATGCTAAAAGTGATGGAAAGAATACAAGATATGGTCTTAAAAGTACTCTGGATGTAGTAGTAAATGGGCTAGGACAGTTTGAGGCTTGCGACTAAGGTAGCAGAACTGTTCAATCTTTCAATGACTGTTGTTGTCTTATGGTGGAAAAGCATTGGAAAGAGTCTAAAATAGCATGGAATGCTAGTTGAAAACTATCACTTTACTTAAAGCATTATTACTCTACTTATGTTGGTGTCATTTGGAATAACAAATAACACAAAAAACTGTACTGGGAAAAATACTCTTAGATGACCCACAGATAGGTTCAAAGAGATTTAACTTTAAAGCCTCTGGCCTCTGTCAGAAGGCTGGAGAGTTGGCTCCACTGAGGTTCATTCAAACCTTTGACATTTATTTGGCACCCATTTAGGTCTAAGCAGTTTTCTAGGTATTCATGAGAAGGCGTGCATCCTTGAAGCTTGCATGTAGACAATTTCTGTATGATGCGTATTTGTGCAGACGTGCACAGAGAAGCAGGTGTTCCCAAGCCTTCAGGGCACACTCACATGGAGACCTCACTTAAAGGAAGGACATGGAGTGGTGGTGGGGCCCAAAAACTGAAGAGTGGGAAGAGGAATTCTTCCGGAATCTAAATAGAAGGATGGCATGTGCATTGGCATGGATTCAAGACTGGGAGTGTGGTATGTTCTGGAATTACGAGTGGTTCGGTTCCATGGTTGCAGTGGACAGCCATAGAAAAATCCTGTGGGGAAATGAACTGATTGGTTGAGTATATGCATCAGAAAGTCCATTCTGGCTATGTGGCATAGAGAGAGCATATTGGAGGAAGGTAAGAAAAGAGGTAGGGAAAGCACTGAGGCTTCTCTATAGTCCATGAAAGAAGTGATAGCCTGAACTTGGACAAAGGTGCTAGGGAGTGGAGAGAAAGAAAGAAACGGAGAGACACTGACGAGAGAAGAGCTGTAGAACTTGGTCAGCATTGACATCAACTTACGGGACAGGGAAGAATCTAGACTCCAATGTTTATGGCTCATAAAGAATATTCTTTAAAATTTAATAGATTGCAGGACCATAAAAACTTAATACTGAGAAGGAAATTGTATTTATCATTTTACTAATTAGAAAACCAGTTCCAGAGAGCTGAATTGAATTGTTTGAGGTCATTTAGCTGCGTTACACAGACCTACGACTGGAATTGAGATTTCTTGGCTCCCAATACAGGTATCTTCTGACACATTAGACTTTAAACTTTGTACAGTAAAAATCTCTGTAGAAAAGGTGATTTTATTATATCCATGATTTTAAAAAAATTATTATAATTATTATCATTTTAGCGAGCTGAGTCTCTTTCTTGGTAAGAGTAATGGACTAGAAAATGACTCATATGGTCAAGATTGCTTAACTACATCAGTTCCATGACGAGATGTAATAGAATTTTGTAAGTGAACTAGTAAAAATGCTTTACTCCAAATGGCTTGTGAGAATATGTGCTTGAAAACGGCTAGGTTTCAAGCTTTGATGGTCTCGAGCCTACTAGTAAATATAAAAGGTGTAAAATACCTTTTTCTTTCCCCGTTAGCTTTTCAAGTTACTAGTTCAGTTTTGGAAACTACCTCTTCCACAATAGCCAACTCTAAAAGCAGATGCACACCCTTCTATGAATAATAATGTTTTTTTCCCATATTGTTTGGAATGGATCTGTAATAAATTATGCAATTTTGTGTTGAAATCAGTTTGGTAAATTTTTTAGTTTGTAAGAATTAGAGAAATAATTGAAGTTTGTGAAAATACTTCATTTTATATCAATAAAGAATCATTGTATGGTACATTTCAATTTTGAATTAAAACATCCTTGTATAGTTGCCTTAACTTCAGTGTCTAGCCATAAAAGGAAAAGAGAAAGAGCGAAACAGAAGGAATACTAAGGAAAAGCTTCTGAAATTCTTCTTTGTATACCCAAGTAGTTTCTCTGATGATATTTGGTTTATTTAGGAGAGTTGCCAGAAGGATTTGGAAATTTTTCTAGTCCTGATTAATGATAGTAGTTTTAATTTACTTTTCTTCCATGTCTCTAATTCTTATCCTATACAAAATCTAGACCTCCAATTGGTTTATTGTGGTAACTGAGTATTAGCGTATACACTAGGATGTTTCAAAAGTCAGCTTAGTCTAAGTCTGAACTACATCTCAAGAGAGTTAATTAGGAACATACTTATGGGCCAATACTGAGGATTAGAAGGAATTATCTTCAGGAAGTCAGTTTTGATACATATTGTCTTGATTTAATGGAATGTTCCAGATTGAGGAAGTATATATGGAGCCCTGAGGAATGAATAGGCATATTTTAATAACCTGAACTTGACATATCGAGTTATTTAAGTTAAATGAAAATAGATATCTTGGCTCATCCCATCAGTCAGTTAATGAATCACGTGGCTCTGAATAGCTTTAGCATTTGACTCTGGAAAGTTCTGCTATGTGATTTTAAGCAGTGCACAGTAGAAGCTCTAAAATTACCTCCACGTAACTGACTTTCCAAATTAACCAATACCCTCTACTCCCTTTTAAAAATACATTGATACCCACAGTGTGCTGAATACTCCTAGCTGATAGCTACTCCTGGGTTCACCCCACACATTACACCTCCCAGGGCTGAGTTGTATTCCTACCAAGAGTCAGTTCTTTTGTTCCTGATCTGATATTATGTAATTAACTGTTCTGTAAACTGATAAAAAAATGAGTGTAAAAAAAATTATTTTCATGAAAATTGAAATGAATAATTTGGAAACTCAATAAAAGTGAATCAATACTGACAGCTGAGTTAGGGTTAGGCAAGACAATGTTAAAACTTTGGAAAGCAAATCATAAAAACTGGGAATTTGGCATTCAGATGTCTTCCCAATTAAAAAAATGTTTGTAAAAAGTTCATTTAGTTGTCCAAGAAAACATTTATTATTAGGTACCTACCATGGGATGAAAGCATTTTGCTAAGCTCTGGACATGAGCAGCTGAAAAAAGCAAGGTCTCAAAGAAGATTTCTTTCCTCCTGCAACTTATGGCCTTTTGGGGGAGTCAGACATGGACCCAGACCATTATAGTCTAGTTCCATTTGTGCTGTACACATGCATTTGTTGCTCTGAGAGTATGTGGCAGGGAGTGGGAGCTACCAGCTTTGCCCTGGCTTCATTCAGGAAAGGCCTTAGTGAGGAGGTAATGCTTAAGCAGAGGAAGCTTGTGTTGGGTAGTGAAGTGTGAGAAGTGGGTGGGGAGGAAGAGGAAAGAGATTGTGTAGAGCCACAGGTGTGTGCGGGAGCAGGGCGTAGCCAGAAGAGACCAAATGTTGGGGGTGGCTGGAACTGAAGAACACGTGATAGCAATAGCAGTAGGGAAGACTGGGCAGGTATCAAGAACTAGATCAAGAAGAGCCCTTCTGCCATGAATGTGGTCTGGATTTCTTCCTCTGGTGGTGGGGAATCTCTGAAATTGTCAGACAGGAAGTTAGTGTGCTTGGCTTTTAGCTCAAATGAATCTGTCTCTGAAGGTGTGATCCAGTTAAAAGTTACTTGGGAACCTATTTGCTCTGCATCTGAGTTTGTGATAATATGTATAAATCATTTTCTATTTCCTATTAGACATTCTCATCACTCTGTGCCTACAAGCGCAGAGAATGGGTGCTGTGTAAGATAAGCAGGCTGAATTAATTTTTTTTTAATCTAACAGTTCATAAAATGAAATTTATGATGTAGTCTTATACATTTTTAACATTTAGTATTTGTGACGAGCCATTTTTTTACCTCTGCCTTCAATTTCTTCAACTAAGGCCTATAGATCTAAAGGCAAAAAAATGGAAAATCAGTTATTTTCTTATTAACCAAAGTAGAAACCAGTATCTAAATCATGAAAATAATTCTTGGTTATTCAACCTATTTCATTCTGATCAGTTTAGGCAATCTCTATGTAGACTTTGTCTGTATCCTCTGATTTACATGTAAAACTTTGAAACCCATCGGTGTTTGGAATGGTGTACCCACCAGTCTAGAAAGGCCGCTAAAACCAGTTTTCCCTGAGCATTTTTGTGTGAGATTTGAAGGCCACAATTAGCGGGCTTCTTAGGATGTAAAAAAGGCGTCGGGAGCCTGTTTTCCTGCCTAAGGGTTTTCCAGTTGAGGTATCTAGAAAGATCTGAGGCTGAGCTTCTTGAATGTCTATCCCTCCAGCAGCTACACAGGCTGTTCCATATCCTTTAGGGTGGATACTTCCCTAATTATGGTGATTTTGACACCTTGCGCTGCATCCCAGCCTCACCTACCTATGTGCTGCACGTGATAGCTTGCTACCCAGAAGGGAGGACGGAAAGGGATCCCTGCCCTTTAAAAGAAAGAAAAGACCAGGATAGAAAAATAGGCCTTGGCCGTGGCAGCACAGTTGTGGGGGAGCCATGGGAAAGTAATGATCCATGGACGGTGGGAATAGAAAGAAGCTGTAGACGGGCCATGCAGATTTTGTTTATAGTAGTGGTTCCCAAACATTGTCTACCCAGAATTTATTCCTTTTGGCATCTGACTGAATTTTACAGACCCCATTTCATTTTATTGCCCAGTGTGTTTCTTCTTTCATGTCCCGTGGGGAAAGTTTCTCTGCTTTTGTGTTAGTCCTAGAAGGTCTCTGTGCTCTTTTTCACCCTGCATTCTTCCTCTGTTCTTCCATGCCTAACTCCACCCTAACTGCTGGATTTTATTTCTCTTTTCCACCACTTTATGTCTCTCTCCCCCTTTGAAGCCTTCTGTTCAAAATAACTGCTTATCTTTTTTTTTTTTTAAAAAGGGAAAGGATGTTTTATTTAATAACTAATATTAAGATATTTAGATAATTTTGATTCAAAATGTTACAGTTATAACCCATATGTATACACATCTGGGTAAAAACTCCAGATGGAATGAGTTAAATAAATTAAGCAAAAAAGAGAAGAAAATAATCCAAAACATTAGCATGAAGTTAGGTTAGTTATCAAATACTTGGAGGGGTAATAGCTTTTTAAGGATTGAAATAATAGAACGTATTATGGAAACAAGAACTTATAAACTTAATTATATAAAAACAACTAACAAAATAAAATTTGTGTATCCAAGACAAACTAAAGTGAACAGGAAGTAGACTGACAAAGATATTCTCATCAGTAGGACAAATAAGATTTTAAAGTCCATTATCTATAAAAAGCCATCATGAAAGTAATTAAAAAATCATTAAGACTCTAAAAGATAGGTTAAAATATATGGATAAAAAGATAGGTCAAACAATGAGAAATGAAAACAGTAAACAAGCATGTGGGGAAATGTTCAAAATCTTTCTGAGGGCCTACTATGTGTAAGGCATTATGTTGGAGAAATAAGTATGATCAATATTTTAAAATAAACAATAGAATATTGAGAAACTAGAAAAAACTTTAGTAAAGACATGTAAAATTAGCATTGTGATAATATAATCAGATTTTAAGAAAAATGTTTATAGCTCAGAAGTTTTCTTGCAACTAGTAAATTAATAGAAATATTTAAGAATAGAATCCAATGGTTACCAGATGTGAATTTGATATGCCAATATACTGCTATCGAGGTTATTAATTGGCATACTCTTTTTGGAAGATTCATCTGTCATTATACTGAGAAATTCAATAGCTCTGCACTCAATTCTGGGAAGAGTAGTGAATGAAACAGCGTGCAGTATACTGCACGACCTAGCTGTAAGAATATGCACATCCCTTCGGTTGCTGATACGCTGGTTTGGCTTCCTCTCTTTTATGTTTCTGTTGTGCCCTACCATAATAATCGTGAAGGTGATGATGATGGCTAACATTTGCTGAGTGCTGACTATATGCTGAGTTCTAAGGGCTTTGAATATCTGAACTCATTCAAGCCAAACAACAACCACATAAAGCCAATTATTATTCTCATTTTACAGGTGAAGAAATGGGGCAAAAAAAAAAAAATAATAACTTGGCCAAGGTCCTACCACTGCTGATGAAATTGAGATTCAAAGTCCTGGCAGTCTGATTCCAGGCTCTTGCTCATAATGTCCATGCTCTGTGTCCTGGCCATGATGGGACAGTTCCTTTCGTGTAATTGACTTATGTATGTTTTTCTAGTTCACCGTATCTCCTAGCATATTGCCTAGTGCATACTAAGCAATCAGGAAATATTAGTCGAATGCGTCAGAAAGTCATTACTAAGAAGGATAAAACTACATGCTTGAGGATGTTCCAATGTTCCTTTTATGGCTTTTGGTAGTTACAGCTGTTAAATGTTATAGATAAAGCTGTAATAAAAACATTACATTATAGCTTTATCTGTAATAGTTAAAAAGAAATGCAGTCTAAACACACAGTAGAGGAATGGCTATGAATATTATATAGCCACCAAGAATATCAGTGACTAAGGCTCTGTAGCAATACGTAGTGCCTAACAACATGAAGGCTATGTAGTGATAAAATAATGTAAACTGTAGTGATTACAACTGTAATCTGGACATCGCTGGAGGGTTTACTAGTTTGTGGGTATAGATGAATGATAATAAACCAAATTATGCTAGCTAAAGCCCTCGCTTGCTTAACTTCATCCTCTCTGCACCCCCTCTAGGTGTTTCTGAGGAGGAATGGGCGCTCCCTACTCCCCACCACATAGTGTCTACGCAGGTCTTCTGTTAAGACTCTCTGAGTTCCAGTGCAGATGGAGTCCTGTGGGAGCCTTGCCACTGCCCCATGGAAGATCCCCTCCCAGAGCACTGGGTCTGTGCCCTTCTTGCCATCGCTTCATCCTCGCTTGACGTACCTGAGAGGTGCTTGGTGGTCCACAATGCTGAGAGCATAGCTCCTTCTCCAACTCTCTCTGGCTCCCAGACTCCAAAGCAATGCTGCTTGTGCCCAGAGGCTCACAGAGAGTGTGGGATTACAGAAGCTAAGTGCCAAGAGGGCAGGGATTTTCGTCTCTTGTTTATGGATGTTTGCCAAGTGTTAGGACAGTGCCTGGCCCGTGGTAGACAGAAAATAAATAGTCACTGAATGAGCGAACACTTTTTGAGCCTCTCGCCTTCACTTCTCACCTCAGTGGAACCCAAAGGGACAGGCGATAGACCAGCAGTATGCAGTAGAACCTTCTCCAGTCATGGAAGTGCTCCGTATCCATGGTCTGCAACAAATGCTGTTCATTTCCTTTTTGTTTCATTGTTCTTGACTCTACTCCTACTCCTCCTCCAATGCCTGTGGCCCAGAAAACTCCTTTGTCCTTCTGCTAATAAAAAGTCCCCAAGTGGACTGATTTGCAGATTTAGATCACTGGGAAAGATCCTTAACGTAGAACTGGCCAAACCCTCAGTCTCAGCTCAGGCTCCACTGCCGCAGCCCATCACCAGCTATAAAATACGCCTGTGCCTATGAAGGGAGTCTGCAAAGGGCTTGGCACAGACTGTGTGGTGAGATCCGTGGAACACAGTGAGCCCCCTCTATGAGAGGAGGTATGTGGGAAAGAGCCCTGAAACAGGGTTTAGGGAACCTGGCTCTCGTTGTGGTAAGCACACACAGCCTCTGCACCTCACTCCTTTTCTGCGGAGGAAGGTGGTTGAATCAGATGGTTTAGCTGGTCCCTTTCAGCACCTCTGTGGAAACCGTAGCACTTTATGGACATAGATTGAAAACTCCTTCTCTAGTGTATGCTAAAGTTATGTCAGAAAAAAAAGAGAAGTGTTAAAAGAGGTGTGGATGCATGCTGCATTTTTCCCACGTGTAATCTTTAGGGAATTAAATTAATGGTGACAGCTTTTTTTGTTGAGCTCTGTAAAATTTCTGTAAAATGCTGTGCTATGAAGTATGGGTGATGCAGAGATTAAAACATGGCTTCTTTCCTGCATATTCAAAATATAATAGAAAGAAGAATAAAATAATAAGAATACACGGAAAATGGGTGCACGTTACAGAAATCATGTTATATGTTAACCCCTGCTCCATTTGCAGATGTCTCCAGGATTCCTTCTTACTATGTAGTATCCTCTTTTCTTCTTTGAAAGATAGTTTCTTTTTTTGGAGGCTATGTTTGGACCAGACTTTAAAGGCTACAAGAATTTGGACTGGCTGCGATGTCAGAAGGTTTTATTGCAGTTTTGTGCTCTTAAGTTAAATATGTGTGTTGAGACTTCAACTTAGTAAATATTTAGAAATTCTAGATTTAGGTTCATCTCAAGTCCTTTTCTGAGACTCAGGAATAAATAGATAATAAGCAGATATTAATGAGCTTACTGAGTGTATGGGCTTAGTCTCTAGAGACAACCCAGCAGACGGAGTTTACAAATTACAGCCATAGTGGTTAAAACAAATTTTAAAAGGTTTTTAAGTTTATTTTTAATATTATTGTATACAGTCTAGGCCTAAATGGTGGTACTTGGTTTGTGAGAAAACATTTTGCAGTGATGTCAAAGAAAATGCCAAGCTACAGTGACTGAAATGGCAGCGTGTCCCTTCAGATAGTTGCAGTGATGCCACGTAAAAGGTGACTCTGTGAGGACGAAGCATGTCATCGTTTTATGAACCCAATTTCACCACCCACTAAGGTGCAGCGTTATCATTTCCCTAAGAAGTCAACTTTTTATAAATCCATGAGCATTTTATTAACTACTTAGTAAGCATGAAACTTAACATTTGAATCAGTGTCCGAGTATACATTAAAAATCGAAATAAAGCACACCACTCAACTGATTAACTCCAGTTCCTTCTATGCAGTTTGCATGTGGCTGGATAAACATTTGTCCTTATTTTAAAATTTAAATCCTGCCAATCAGGATTAGATGAGATGAGGAAATCTGAATTTTGCCATATTTACTAACCCTGTAGGAGTTTGAGAACCAAAATTTCAGGGATGGAAAAAAACCTGTGGATTATAGCACCCAGCCACCAAAAATGCATTTTGCAGATAAGGATGCTGTAATCTACAAAGCAATTTTTGAAGTTTTTGAAGATTGTTGCTAAAGGAGGCCCCAAATTCAAGGTGTCTGAGATTTGTGTATTTACTGTTTCTGCAGCCTGCAAATATTGCTACGTTTTTTCCTAGGGGTAAAAGAGCTTTGATATTTGGTAATTATTAGGAGATAGCCGCAGTGACAGCATCTTCGGGGAGTGGCATGAAGTGGAATTTTGTGATGTGGTTGATATATGGAGCTTCTTAGGTTATGCAAAGTGTTAAGATCAAGTTAGATGGGCAATAGCAATGGTGAGATTGTTGCTAAATGAACAGAAAGCCATAAACAAAGTTGAGATGACGAATGGCTTCATCCCAAATTGGAAGCTCTGGTGTGTGTGATAGGATTTCTTATCTCTTGGATTATAAACAGAATGTCGTATTGAAGCATTTACTAATGTCCGCCAGCATTAAAAATTAATGGTATTCTTGGAATTGTTTGCATTAAGGTTGATATTTTGCACTTGTGGAAAGCTACATTGACTTTAACGTTAGCCCAATGTACTTAGTATTTGATAGGTAGGGATGGAATGGAAGTGGTCTTATTAATTTTCAAAGCAGGTAAAACAAAGAGAATGCCCTATTTGATCAGGTGAATAGCTAAAAATGGTTGTTAAAATCAGTGATGCTTGTATGGTATCTCACCACCATGTTGGTTCGTGATGATAATAGTCTTGGAGTTCTGAGGTGGGTGCTATGAAGGAACTTCCTTTTAATAATTTCCTTCCTCTCCCAACATTTTTGCAGGTATTAGAGCATTCCTACATCCTACAGTATATTTTCATTTGCTTTTTAAAAATGTAACCTCTCCATCTAGAGTTTAAAACTGACTGGTTACTATCAATATTTGTGAAATCTCTTAGTCCTTGTAAAATACAAAATAGAAAATGCTCTTATTACAAAGCAATGAAACTATAATGTGTGCGTTTTCACATCTGATGTCTAAAAATGCACATATACTTCAAAAAAAATCAAAGAGCTGCTCACTTATGGGAGAGTGTGGTGGGTGATACATTTTCAACTCTCTTATTTAAGCATTCTCTTTGCCCCCAAATCTCTTTGGAGCTCTATTTTTTTCTTTTCCATGTCCTATAGAGAATACTAGTCTCTTCTCTCACATGTATAAAATGTAAAAAAAAAAAAAAAATCATCTTACCTTGAAAATGATTATATATTCAATGAATTTTAAAACTTTTAGATATTTAATATGACCTTGACTAAACAATTATAGAAAAATGTAAAATAAGGTTAGGAACTCAAAGCCAAATTTACAGTGCACATTTAACATGCATAAGTGGAAGACCCTACTGCTTTCTGTATCCTTGTTCTTTGTTTTTTACTGGGTCTGTCTCCTGTGATTCAGATGTGCCTTGGTCCTAAGTGTTAACTTATTTTTTTTCTTCTTGTTTTACTGTATTTACTTTTATAGACTGCCAGTCCTTGTGGACACAAATAGGAATCTGGTGCTTGTATGTCTCTGGAACCCGACTTGTCTCCTTTTCATCTTACCTCCTACTCTCCAGCCACATCAGCCTCCTTTCAGTTTCTGGGCCTTTCTAAACCACTTCACCCCAAGATCTTAGCTCATGTTATTGGTTCTTCTGTAAATGCTCTTCTGCCAAATTTCCTCATCACTGGATTCTTCTCTTTTTAATTGTATTCACCTCCTTGGACAGGTTGTTCCAGGCCATCCTAACTCGTACGTGTTTTTGACCGAGTCTCTGAGTTGGTATAACTTAGCAGACAATCAAGAATTGATAGTAGGCAATTTTAGAGCAGCACAGTTATAAATCTCTGTATTCCATAAGGAGAAAACCAGTCTACATACTTCTTTCCTTGGTCATGTGTAGGGCTAGGTCTTCCCAGCTCCTCTCTTCTAGCTTCAGAAAAAAGTAACTATTTTCTTGGATTCCAGCTCCTTTTTTTTTTCCGGTGACATATGCTAAATTAAAAGGCATACATATAGTTTTTTGTTTAGAGCAACACAGGTTCTTAAAGTGAGCAGTGGTTTGCTGTAGCATTTAATTATTATATAACATATTTGTTAGCTGGAAGCTTTCAACAGCCACCGTATTAACCCACTTTCTGGCTGTAAAGGGAGAGAAAGAAAGCGTTAACTTTCACCTTCTAAAAATTTTACTCTTCCCTCTCCGTGTTCTGCAAGGTTATCAACAAAAATGCTAAAAGCCTTCAAGGGAACATTAGTCTTCTCATCAGAGACAAGAGGGAAAGTTTAAGTAGCTATTCAAATCAAAATCATGTGTGCCCATTCTGTGAATTGACAGATACAGGTCTTCATTCACATGGAGGTTTGTTTTCCCTGTTCTGCTTTAGCCACAATAACTTGAAACGGTCTGTCTGCTGGCACAGAAAGCCAGAGGGTGGGTGGAGTGGCTGGGGTACTGCTGCAGGAAGGTCAAGAACATTCTCAGAGTGCCTTTTGGGAACAAGCAGCTGAAGTATTTTTATAGTCAGCTAAGATAACAGGAAAGAAAGAGGTAGAGTCTACCTTTTTATGGTACACATTTTTAGAAAGCCCAGTCTGCCCATATTTATATACAAGTCATTAATATTTGTTCCTCTAAACCAGGTTCCAATTTGTGGCACAAAACGTGAATATTGTCCTCACAGCCCAATTTCATGAATATTGCGAGTTGTTTTTACAGCGAATGGTGGAACCCAGCTGAAATGTTTGACATGTTTAAAACTTCCAACCCCTTACTCTTCCAGCATGGATCCTTTTACTCATTTTGACCTGTTATAGTGGTGCCGTGAGATACTTTGAATAGTTGTCACGAAATTACACTTTCTGGAATGACAGGCTGAAGGCCACATACCTCCTGTTATTTGCAGTAGTTCCCGGGTGACATGTGATGCAATGTGACGAATTACGGCGACGGCCAGCAAAATGTCAAGCTGACGAGGTTACTGAATGTCTCCGCAGCCTCCTATGTTACAGCTTATAGTTATAGTTTCTAAAATATATGTGCCATGGCTAGATGTAGAACCAGTGTACCACAAGCATCTCAATCAACCTTAAGGATAACTTATTCTTTTTTCCTCTTTACGTTCTGAGGTTTTGTAGAACTCTGCAGGCACAGATGATACATCACTAAATGGTATTTTAAGAGTGGCATGAACTTTTGAAACAGAAAGAAACTTTTCATAGTTAGATCCTGAAGTTTGTAGGTTGATTTTAAAATTGGTTTTCTTTGATATAAAAGACTAGGTATAAAAAGATTACCTGCCACAAAAAGCTCAACCTTTATACTTCTCCAGCTGAGGCAGAGGGCTTTATATTGTCATTTAGATTTTAGAAAATGCTGGAACAGAATAGATGCTTTCTTTCTTATTCATAAAGGTTTATAAATAGTGGACTTTTATTGGTTGAAATAAGCCAAACAGAAACCATTTTCTTTATAACCAGAAAGACACAGGGTAATTGGAGTTAAGGGATTACTGCTGTATCCACTGATCCTAGTACAATCCTTGAAGCAATTGTATGGAATTTATCTCAGGGGTTTAACGGTAGATTTAAATAATCTACCTTTCTAAGTTCATGTTAGATTTCAAAGTCTGCTATTAATACTGGAAATATCTAATAAAGGTCAGTCGGTTAATGTTTCTTTGTGCAAAAAGATGGTTTATATAATTTATATGAAGTTATTCTAGTACAGATTGTAGGTAGTCCTCACTTTGTGTCTTAATAATCAATGGAAAAATTTTGAGTTCTGTGACCTTTAACAATTTTTACCAAAACATTAAAAAATTTTTAGTGTAGGTTAACAACTATACAGGGAAAATAATACAGCTAATAATGCAACTAATATTTATTTAGTACTTTGTAATTTAAAATGTTAGAAATATTGAGAATTAAAGTGTTTTATTTCTTTGAGCAAAACTAACCAGAAATAATTTGAACATGTTTGCTTCCTTTTTATTATGTAATATAAGATATATTTTTCTTTCCTTTCGTGCACTGTCATGCTCCCTTTTAAGTTTGGATAAAATGTTGGAAGCCAATTTAAAGTTGTGAGATATCTGAGAGTTCCTTTAATGTTACTTTCTTTGGGACACCTTCATCCTTTTCATCACAACCACCTTCCATTCTATCGCTTTGTATTTCTTTGCTGCACTTTGTTTTTTGTTGGCCCGTACTGTCTTTTGATTACCCACTTTGTAAAATGTCCTGTGATTGTGTCACTTCCAGATGAGGAGGCAAGAGAACTCCCCGCTTTGCTGTCTGTGCCTGAACCAAATGACAGATGTTCAGGGACAAACTCCTGACAGACTTTGAAAGAAGTGACATGATTGGTCATTGGCCATGATATTGGCCATCTGTTATTCACCCTGTGATTTGTGAACCAAAGAGCTAGCAGTGACGTTTGTACTTGATCTAATCACTCAGTTAGTATATTGTGGTGACTAAAGTTTGAACTTTAGTTGTTGGGAGACTGTTGTTGTTGGGGGACCATTATCATTTAACTAAATTGTGGTAACTGAAATTCATGCATACTGGAATACCTTTATTCCAGCTATGAATTATTTGTAGTACATTTAAATCTTGACCTGGCTTCTCTTGTCATTCCATTATACCTTGAGCCCATCCAGTGCAGCCAAGGTATGATTTAGAAATTCAATTCAGAACTGAACCGGGAGTTTCAAAGTCACTCGAAACTCAACCTTGGAGTCAGTTTTGACTTCCTCCTATCTTACCCAAGACTTCACTGCGTAGATAAGGCACTAGTGAAAGTATTTTTCCAGACCCCAGCTGGGTGGTTTTGACTTATCTGCAACCTTGGCCCCAACACAGTTTCTGGGTTGTCACCTTGGTGATTTTTCCAACTTTCTCCCTCCTCCTCCACTTTCTCCCCTCTTCCTTGGCCTGCACTTTTCCTCCTATGTCCCATCTCCAAGTTCTACTGATTTACCCTCCCGCATTATATTACTACATGTTTCTTTCAATTCTTGTTGCCATCATCCCAATTAGGTGTTTTTCAACTTGTATTTCAATTATTATAATAGTTCCCTAACTGACTTTCCCATGTAGTCTCCCTTCTTTCCCTCTAATCCCATATAGTGTCACCAGAGTAATCTCCTTGGAGCACTCAGCCTGGCTTAATCCTCTGCTGAAGCCTCCAAAATAACTTACTGATTACAGAATAAAATCCAAATCCCTTATCAGGCCTGTGATAATTTCCATTGTTTGACTCAAGCCTCCTTCTGGATTATCACCTGATCAACAAGACAGATTTCAACAATACAGATTTATTCATTTTCTCCCAATTATGCTTGCCTCCGTTCCTTTATAGGCATTGTTTTCCTAGAACATGCTCTTCTGTATTTTCTGAATCTTACTCAGTTTTAGAGACTTATCCCAAATGATCTCTCCTGTGAAGCCTATTTTGACTTCCTAGAAATGTCTTTTCTTCTCTCTGAATTTCCAAAGGATTTATATTTTATATTTTCCAATTGTCACTTGTTTGTTGATCTGTATTTTTAGTTATCATGTGTTATTTAATTTCTCCATTTAGCTCTTAAGTTTTTGAAGGGCAAAGACTAACTCTTCTCTACTACCTAGAATGGTATTTGACCAAGTAGTAGGCATAGATCTGTTCATTCCTTCTAGACTCTGAGCTACATGCTTAGGGTAAACCATGAAAGTTAAATTCCCAGACCTCACAGAACTCTGGCTGAGTGAGGCACACAGAGAATCAGGCAAACAACTGTCATGCAGTGTGATACGCAGAGTGATGCGTAGTGAGCGAGAGTCCATGGAAGCACAGAGGAAAAGCATCAAGCCTAGATGAGGGGCAACCGGGAATGCTGCTAGAAGAAGCAAGGTTCAGACAGAGTCCAAAAGATAAGTAGGAGTCAGGTAGTTGATGGGGGCCAGATGGAAAGAGCGTTCCAGGCAGAGCATTCAGCATAGATAAAGCTGTTGAGGGCTAAGAAGACACGCATGCTGAGGATCTGAATGAAGTTCAGTGTAGCTGTACTGCGAAGAAGGAGGTGAGATTTATGTGTGGCAAGGCCACGGTGGCACCCTGTAATGGGAAAGAAGCGGCTGTCTTTGGTGAATGTTTCGAAGGCAGGACCTCTAGGTGTGAATGTTTGGAAATGGGGAAGCAGTACCCAGGTTTTGGTGAAGGACCACTGGATGGATGGAGGTACTGGAGAGTAGATGATGAGTTCAGTTTTGGACATCCGGAGTTTGAACTGCCTGTGGACTATCTCCATGGTGACATATAGTAGTAGATAGTTTGAAGCTCAGCTGAAAGCTTCGCCCAGGAAATATAAATTTGGGTGACATTAGCATATGACAGGATGAAGTCATAGAGGAAGAGTGCGTAGAGGTAGTGAAGAAGAAAATTTCAGAACTGAATCTTAAAGCACAGCAGTATTTAAAGGACAAATGAAGAAAGAGGAGTCTGCAAAGCATATTAAGCTGGAAGAGGCCAACAGAAAGGAGCAAAATAGATGAGTGAGATGTCATGGAAACCAGGGGAAGACTGAAATCTGTCCACTGGATTTAGCAACTTGGAGACTACTGATGACCTTAGTAAGAATAGTTTCTGTACAGAAGAGGGACTGGGAAAGGGAAAACATAATCTGGCCCAGCAGACATTGGTAGTGTGTTGAGAAGTGAACAGACAGTGCTTTTGGAAAGCCTGGTCATGGATGAGCAGATTTAAAGAGAGTAGAAGCTGGAAGGAGATGGAGTTGAAGGGCTTTTATTATATTTTTTAAGCCAGTGGAAATCTGATGACATTTAAAGGCTGATAGGAAGAATTCATTAGTGATAAAGAGATTGACCGTAAGCTGAATTTAGCCAGAGTTAAAAACCTCCTCTTAAAATTCTTCACCTAACACCTCCTCTTATCTTTTGATATTTGAAATAAGTTAATTCCTCACTAATTTTAGGATTTACTGACATCTTGTTACCCCAGTGAGATTGCAAATTCCTATAAAGTGTGATTCAAGCTATTCTATTTTCTTGTTCTGGGTAGCACTGAGTTGAGTGTCTTACATAGAGAACATTTTCAACAGATATTATTATTTTTAAGTTTTTTTCAACTGCTGAATAATTGTACATATTTGTGGGACACATAGTGATGTTTTGATACATATAATGTATAGTGATCAGATCAGGGTAATTAGCATATCCATCATCTCAAACATTTATCATTTCTTTGTGTTGGGAACATTTAGTATCTTCCTTTTAGCTATTTGAAGCTATATAATGTATCATTGTTATCTGTAGTCATCTTTTTATGACTCTCATTTGTTTATTCTTTGAGTAAATATTTATTTAATGTCCATGCCAGACATTTTTCTAGGTGCCAGGGATATAAAGTTGACTAAGCTGGACATATCTCTTGTTCCAAAGGAGTTTATAATCTAGGAAGACAGTTAATAAGCTAGTAGTTAAGCAGAAAAACAAAGTAATTACAGATTGCAAGAGGTACTTAAAATGACACTGCGGTAGACAGTAATTCTTTGTGGCTATTTCTTGTATATATATATTCTTTTCCTGTGAACTCTTTTTTTCATCACTGGGGAAAACCGTGACAAGCTGGAGAGTTAAGTGACCAAAGACGGAAAGAAAAAGGCAATGAGGAATAGAGACTATTTTAGGTCTAGTGTTTACTCCTTTGCTTACCATTTCTAAAGTCCTGGGAATATGATGACTGCAGTAGGCTGTGTGTTTGGGGGATTTTGTTGATTGATTGTTACTTAGTCTTTGAGAGACTAACCAACTGTCTCTGTTTTCTCTTTCTCTTTCAGTAATTTGCCATCTTCCATGTATGAACGGTGGCCAGTGCAGTTCAAGGGACAAATGTCAGTGCCCTCCAAATTTCACAGGAAAGCTTTGTCAGATCCCAGTCCATGGTGCCAGCATGCCTAAACTTTATCAGCATTCCCAGCAGCCAGGCAAGGCACTGGGGACACAAGTCATCCATTCTACACATACCTTGCCTCTGACCATGACTAGCCAGCAGGGGGTCAAAGGTAAGCTTTTCTCATTTTGCCCACTCGCCAGGCCTGTGTTAACCTGCCAAACCCATACAGAAGCCAAGTATCCACAGATGGCCAGGGCTGGTACTGAAGCAGAAAGGAGTGTGTGATTTGTGGCCTGAGAAGTGGCAGTAAAGACAGAATGTGGGCCCAGGTGTGTGGCTGCAGTACTTTCTAGGCCACAGAGAATTAGTATCTAGGAAATCAGAAAATAGAAAGGAGCCCGTCCTTCTCTAGTGACTCTTACCACCAAGAACTAGTAAATGTGCATGGCATTGTTCTGGCAAGGCCTGGGAAGATGAGCAACACGGGGTTCAGGCCCTTCCAGCGTTAACAAACTAGTACCTTTTGGTGAATTTTGTAATTGAAGAATGCTTGGTTTTGGTTCTGAATAGTCATTTAATCTCACTGGGCTTCAATTTGTTCCTCTGTAGAGGAAGGTAAACTAGGTCACTTGGAGCTCAAAAATTCTATGACTAATCCATTCTTTTAAACCTGTTTTTTTAAATGCCCAATTTTTAAAAGGGGGTCAGAGAAGTGTTACTGGCTCTTATTCTTTAAAACCTGAATTTTTGTATCAGAAGATGAGATTTTGTTTAAAATCTGCTGCAGAAAGTAAATGTTACGGATATAAAATAACATGCTTTGGTATTTGCGTGTGTGTGCTTCACAAAAAGCACAAAAGTATATTCATATGTTGTTCAAGGGTAAGAGAATTGTGCTTGGTGCAGTTGGGTTTCCTCTTTTAATTGAAAAATATAAATCCTAAAATTTTCCCAATAGAAATTTTGTGAAAAATTAAAAAGTAATCAAATTTGTGAGTCCTTCGTATTATCATTTGATGAAATGTACCCACTTATGACAACAATCAGCATGAATTTCATAGTTTTATGATTCTACTCAAAAGAATATTTTTGTCTCATGAATGTGTTACTGTTAAAAGTTTTAATTTCTCCTTACCATTGCAGTTTTATTTTTAAGATATAAATTCAGGTTTAATTTTTATTTTGAGTGCACCATTTTATTCTGAAGAATTTTGATGTCTGTGCAGCAAAAAGATACATTAATTATACATCTGTTTTTCCCTGCATGTAATATATGTGCATATAAACACATATGTATGTGTGTTTATAAAATATACTTTTATATTTTAAAAGTCCTGACTTGCCTGTTAATTATTCATGAGTAACAAGTTTTTTTCCCGATCTGTTGTAGTGAAATTTCCTCCCAACATAGTCAATATCCATGTGAAACATCCTCCGGAGGCATCAGTCCAGATACATCAGGTTTCAAGAATCGATGGCCCAACAGGCCAGAAGGTAAAAGAAGCTCAACCAGGCCAATCCCAAATCTCTTACCAAGGGCTTCCTGTCCAGAAGACCCAGACTGTACATTCCACGTACTCCCAGCAGCAGGTCATTCCTCACGTCTATCCTGTGGCCGCCAAGACGCAGCTTGGCCGGTGCTTCCAGGAAACCATTGGGTCACAGGTAAGCATCATTGTCCAGCCCACTTGAGTAATACATTCCATTTAATAGATATGGTATCATTTTAACAAGAAAGCCAAACTTGGTAAAAATGGCTGTCTATGGCAGACTATGACCCATGGGCCTGTTTTTGTGAATAAAGTTTTATTGGCACACAACCACATTCATTCATTTATATATTGTATATGCCCGTTTTCATGCCGCGACTGCAGGATTGAGTAGTTCCAACGAGATCATGTGGTCTGCAGAACTTAAAATATTTGCTGTATGGCCTTTTATAGAAAAAGCTTGCCAATCCCTGATGTATGGAATAATTTTCAGTAATGAACTTCCAGAAATGTTGCTGGATGTCCATGATTGTTTGCTTATATTTTTTTTCAGTTAGAACTATCTGTATATAAAGTATTTGTCAGGTATGAGATATGATACAGGAGATACATTCTGCAAAGACGTTTGAAAATATTTATGCCTTTTGCAGTAGTTTATGGGTTAGTAGGTACAGTTGAATTTTGAATCCATTGTGCATTAATAATTCATGTCATCTTTTATTTTCTTATAAAAATTTGTAACTAGAAAGGCAATGCATGAATTGCTTGAAGTGCACTTTAAATAACATTGGATTTACTTGCAACTTTAGACATATATTTATATCGTAAAGTGAGAGAAAGGCTGAGTTTTCTTTAAAACTCATTGTGCATAGTGAAGATGGTCTGTAAGTATTGATTCCTCTACCCTAACCACTTGGCGCTACCTGCTTTGAAACTATGTGATAATGATGGAGGCTTTGTTCTCTGGTCTTGTTATGGTTTAAAAACCTCATGAGAAGAGTTAGATGAGGTGCATTTATTACTATTCCTCTGTTTCTTCAATATTCAAAAAATATTGTGCGTGTGTGTAAAATACTTGGGAGTAGTAAAATCAGTTGTTTGAGAAACCTGGAAAACACTTTAGGTACTGACTCAATCAATGGTAGGATTATCACCTTTCTTCTAGGAGAAGAGAAAATTGGTTTGTAGACTAGAATAGAAAGAGCATCCATGTGGAGTTCTAAGACTTAGGCGAGAGCCATGAGTGCTGCTGGGCCCAGCACTTGGTAGCAGGGAACCAGCTTCCTTACCTGCAAAGTGGAGACAAGATAATGCAGCTTATGGGATTTTGTTAAAATTAAGCAAGATAATTAGTGTGAGCCCTGCTTTTCAAATATTATAGAACTATGCAAATATTAGCTTAGAGATTCTGATAGTGGTAGGGTCAAACTTAAAAGTAGTCAGAGTAGATGGTTGCTTATGTCATGTAATCTCAGTATGACAGGGACAGCCTTGATCCCCCAAACACAGCCCTTATCTGCCTGTGGATTCCTGAAATGCTAACTACAGGGGACCTAACAGCTTTTCATTCCTCTACTGAAGTCCAGTATAAGCAAATGATTTGGGAGGAAGGAACATCATCAATTTAAATTTAGCTTAGAGATAAAGACTGGAATTTTGTGCGAAGGGCAGGTTTTGATGTGGGTAGTGGGGCTTGAAGATAAACTTTATACACTTCACATTTTTACCCTGGACTAGCCTTGGAGAGAGAAGATGAATTTGGTGCCATTTGCATTGTTTAGTCATTCCAGCTTAGGTTGGTCAGGGAGAAAGGAAAAAAACAGATCCTTTAAAAACTGCAAGCCCAGTACCTTTCTCCCCAGTTTCCAAGTTGAAACACAAATGAGAGAAAGCAAGAAAATGAGGCATAACAAACTTGTTATTCTTGTATACTATTAGGTAAGGTGATTGCTAACTAGAAAAGATGAAGACAAATTGTTTACTTACAAGCCTAAACTGAACTATGCACTTGAAATGAATTTGGTAATTGATGGAGTTACCCAAATAATTCAAACTCGGTGGAATGCTTTTGCCTTATCTGGATACATCTAACTTTTGGTCTGAACGATCCAGACGGTGATCTCAATTCTTAATTCATTTTGCATGTGTAGTCTCAAATACAGAGCTTCAAAATAAGACCTGTTTTTAGAAAATATTTTCAGCGTTTATTTATTCGTCTTTCTGTTTGTGGGAAATGTTGCTGGGTGCCAATGATAGCCCAATTAATTTGTGCAATTAGGGTGAACCAGGCATTAAAAAAATACACTACTGGTAAATAGTCAATGATATATAGATGTATCCTACAAAGGCGTTGGAAAGCATTTGTGCTTTCTTGCTTTGGATGGTTTGCAAACATAGCTATGGGCAGGAGATATAGGTAGATGATAAATGAATGGCTGAAAAACCTGAGCGTAAATGCTCATTATTGTTTTACTCAGTGGGAGCACACTTGTTAGTTGTAGATTTCAACCACTGGGACTTTTAATGCAATAGTTATCAATAAACACCTATGTAAATATGCTGCTATGAGAGGTCATAAAATAAATTTGGCTGAAACAGTCCTTGCTTCTGTGGTACCTTCTCATAATTAGGCAGTAAACTCAGATTGAAAACCCAAGATGAACTGTGATCAATGTATTTAAATTCAGGAGACCTTTATAGAGTAGAATTTCAGAACTGTTTCGATGGTGGAGGAAAATGGACGAGTGGTCAGAAAACCAAGATCACAGAGCAAAAGTGGAGAATAATTAAACAGAGGAAAAAGAACATTGCAGAAATGGACAAGGAAAAGGTGTCAGAAGAGATCAGATAAGCAGCATAGCTTGGCATTCCTGGCAGGCTTTTGCACAACTCTTAAGCTGTTTACACCTGGAGGATAGTGCAGTGTAAATACAGACTTGGTGGCAAGGTCGAAGTATCGTGAAGCCTCTTTGACTAAGTGATCAACTCAGCATCGTGAGTAGTGAGACACCCTGACATGCGCCTCTTGTCGCGAGACAGTGTACAGCCCACAGCATCGTCCTTGAAGGATTCTTGCCAAAAATGTCTAACCTTAATGGAATCAAAACTTTACATCTAACTTCCATCTTACAGGGAATACTGAGAGCAAGAAAACAAGCTTAAAACATCACACACAGACAGCCGTAATAATCTGACAGACTCATAATGTAGGGTGTTATTGCCTGATTCCTTAAAAAAAGAAATACCATGAAAAAAAGTGGGATGACTTTTATAGAAAAAGACTAAAGAGACAGAACA